>OX387715.1:58482843-58485343 GCA_947577245.1 Andrena bucephala | reverse complement strand
ATCTTTTACCGTGCTACCGACGTCGCCTGAAATGAAAAATTTGTCCTGAGAAAGAGAGAGCCGAGAGAGATAGATAGATAGAGAGAGAGAGAGAAAGAGCGCGGAGTGCGCGGCATATGTGCGCCGATCTAATATCGTCGCGTTCACGCGGCCCCAGGGATTTTAAAAAGAGTTCTCTCTCTCGTTGACAAGTGAGAGAGAGAACAGTCTCGATCGATACATCGAGGGCACCGACACTCGTTCTTCGGGACGCCGTGAAGATCCAAGGATGATGGTGTACATGAATGGAGGCGCTGTGCGGGATAACCACTCGTTAACAGGATCGGGTCGATGTATTTCCCCGTCGTTGCGCGTGTCCTCGCCTAGCCTCCCCTATTCGTTCCCACCCTATGGCCACGTTCCGTCGACACACAAGAGTGTTTGCGCCAAACATCCGATGAGAAGCATGATTGCTCCACGCGTCGTTTAAAACGCTTCTGTACCCCAGAATCCTCGTTGGCGCGGCTGCGCGAATTTGAACTTTGACGAACCGAAGGGCGCCGATGCCGCGAAAGGTGTGTAAGACTCTCCTTCGTAGGATGGAAGAAAATGAGTCTCCCCGATCGCCCCATGTCTTTGTCGCGTTGTTGGTCGATCGTATCCGAGACCGCGGGTCTCACCGGTCGTCCAGTCCACGGAAAAGCTTATTTTCCCACAATGTTCCCTCTGCTACGAGTCACTGCTCGAGGCGTGATGAAAGGGATAGCGCGGAATCTCAAAGCTAATAATAGCGGACGGACGTTAAAATAAAAACCGGTGGTCGTTCCGCGCGAGTCTCCTCCCGGATCGGATCAACGATGCGCGACGAAAAAGACACTTTGGCGTGGCGAAAATGGATGATAATACCTTTTCACTGAAATCGTGCGATGGCACCTCTGGATACAAGAGATCGATCACACATCGACCCGTCGTCGGGTCCGGCTACGAGCCGGGATGTGTACGGGGAAAAAGAAGATGTATGTGCGTGGCGTGATGCCGTATATGTGCGGTGCGCATGGGAAACTGCGAGCGAGCAAGGGAAGAGGAAGAATCTGGAGAAGTTTTGTGTATATCGTTCTTCTCCTTTTATTCTTCAGCCCAGCTTCTCGTACGGCCCGGCTCTGCTGCGGCTTGAGCGGGGCTCTAGATAATTTACTTATTGCAGCAGCTCGCCTGACCGTCAGGTCGGAACGCAGACGTCCCTCTGGCGTAAATGGGATGCCCAAATACGTCCAGGTGTCAGTCCGCTTCATCGCAACCAGCCTCTGATCACCGAGGCCGAAGTTATCAGGGTCTACCGTGGTCTTCTTCTGTCGCGGAACTGTTCCGAGACTGATAGTGAAGGACTTCCCCACGTTCACGGACATGCCGCAACCCGCGAGGAAGCCCTCCGTACAGTCAAGCAGCTGCTGGAGCCTGGTGGTCGTTGAGGCCGCCAGTATGAGGTCGTCGGCGAAGGCAGACGCCGCAATCCGCACCCCGTCGACATCCGCCCCGATGTCCTGGGGCAAACACTTGAGGAGCCTGTCTACCACCATGTTGAAGATATATGGAGACATGGGATCTCCCTGCCTCACCCCATGCGTCGGGTGGATGGCATGAGACTGCCAGCCGCCCGCCACAATGGTCGTGACAGCATCAGAGTACACCGCCTCCATATACTCCAACATGGGAGCCGGACAGCCCCTTGCTTCCAGTGTTTGCAATATCGCCCGGTGGGAAACGGTATCGAATGCCTTCACCACATCAACAGAGGCGACGTGCAGCGGCTTATGGCGAGAGTGGTGGTGTCGCAACAGCAGGTCTAGCAGGAACACATTGTCCGCACAACCGTCCGAGGTTCGGAAAGCCCTTTGCCTCTCATCAATCGGAATAAACCGGCCCATCCGTCTAGCCAAGACCTTGTGTAAACCACGCACAAGGACCGAGGCCACCGAGATGGGCCGATACTCCGACGGATTCGAGGGTTTCGGCTTCTTCGGAATCAGCACCGTCCTGGCGCCCCTGAGGTGGATTGGGAGTCTGCAACACCACAACACTAGGTTGTAGATCCTCGCCAGCACCTCGAGGGGGGTGCTGTAGAGGATCCTTGCAGACAGGGCGTCAGGACCCGGTGCAGTCTTCCTCTCCGGCAGGCTTAACCGAACCTCGTCCGGCGTCACAGGAGACCATAGCGCGTGAATGGTTTCTTCACGCTGGACCGGCGGTGGAGGGACGTCGCGAGCGTCCGTCATAATGGACTCCCAGTACGGCACCATTACCCCCTTGGGGAATGGCCCGCACCGGCGTCGTCCATTACGGCATCATAACAGCGTCTTGGATCCCCACGCCAGAGCTTTTGCACTCTACCGTAGTCGACCCTGCGCTGCCTACGCCCCGACAATCCAGCATCCACCGTAGGCATCCGCCGGGGCGGTCGCCCAGCTCCCGCGTTTCGAGGTAGCGGAAACACTTCGCTGAGGTACGCGGTCAGCCTCTCCAG
>OX387715.1:56989641-57100143 GCA_947577245.1 Andrena bucephala | reverse complement strand
CCCAGAAAATGAAGTTTGTTAGGTTAGACATTTTTTTACTAGCAAAGCACCGAAACAGAACATGAAATACACTTATTACACGTCCTATGCAGAAAGCAGTTATGAACAAACATTATATATAAAATTGTAAGGAATCGATTGACGTCACTTTTGCAAAGATCTGATTACAAATTGCAGAACTTCAGATTCGTCACTGCTTAGCGTGCAACATTGTATAGTCCCGCTGGTTTCGAGCGTCGAAGCCCACGAAACTCAGCGAGACATGATTGTTGGCGAGCATCGCGTTTGACGATTCTAGCTACAGAATCACCCCGTATAAATGCTAAGAAGCGATAGTGTGAAGCGGCGTGCGTTTCAACTGCACATTGACAATATCGTAGATTCTAGGGCCTAGAATATTAGCTCCGTATTACGATGTTCTTCACCAGAGCACTGCATTACTGATGAAAATGATGCCAAACATGGAGCAATTCGGTCTATTTTTAGTGAACGTAGTATGTGTGTCCTAATCATGTATTCATAAGAAAAAATAGACCGAATTGCTTCGCGTCTCGACTAATTTTCGTGGACATAAACTCACGAATCCATCGGTGGTAACACTCTTATCAAGGTGTAGTGAGAAATATGAACAATTTCATATTCAGTACTGGATGACTCAAGTCGCCGTCGACCGAGGGCCCTAATAAATGTGCATTTATTTGAGAAACCAAAGCCGCGTCACTCGTGACACCTACTCGCGAACAGATACATATATGTACGTACGAGAAGAAGCAATGCAATTTCCCGATGACTTGAAGCAACATTTCAATACGTAAATGCATGAAACTCTGGGATCAGGAATTCCCAACCAAGTGATGCATATGTAAGAACTGGCGAAATTCAACAATAGTTTGTCGTCTAAATTTTACAATTAAAGTATTTATTTGACGCGAATATACATATGTAATGTTTGTGAGCAAAGTCTTTCTCGATTTGAGTTCTATAGAAGGCTGACTTTCCTTCGCCATGCAAAGTCCTCTCTTGTCCTTCACGCTGGCAATCATGCAACTCGCTGAGTTTCGTGGGTTTCGACGCTCGAATCCAGCGGGGCCATACAATGTTACGCACTAAGCAGTGACAAATCTTCATTTCTGCATTTCTAATCAGATCTTTGCGAAAGTGACGTGAATCTATTCGTCATGTTTTCTCGATCAAATTGGCCCCAAAAATGATATTATTCGGACCATAATTATGGAAATTACGTGAAAATTTGTTTGCAGAATTGGAAGCCCGTTTCGTTAAAAATAGTCAGATTCACATTATTTTCTGTCAATTTAATCGGGAGATTGCCTGGAATCAATTTGTGTCACTTTCATATTGATACGATGAAAAAAAAAACAAATTCTGTTTCTATATAATCGATGACACATCGCCTAGCAACGGCGATCTCGTGCGGCTCGGGCCACAAAGGTTCTCGTCAGTTATTCGAGCATCTAAGATCGTTACGGGCTCTGTTTGGTGTACACGATACGGACTTTTCGCTATCCCCACCACTTCTGTCTCACTCTTGTCCGGCGAAGGCGAGAGCGAGATGGAAAGAGAGCGAGCGAAGGCACTGAAAGCGAGCGAGGACAGTACGAGACAGACGACGCGTTGTTTATTTTGTCTCGCTCCGTCTTTCGGACGCCTGACACTCCGTCCTTTGTGTGCGCGACGGGCGTGCGCGATGGTCGCAAGTGCTTACGGTGAGCACGGGAACCGCTTCGCAAAAACTTGACGCAGGCCCGGCATAAGTCATTTTTGCGCCCTAAGCGAACTTGTCAAATTGCGCCCTTTATTATATTACATTTATTTGAGGCAACTGCTAGTTGAGGAAAGTTCAGTGCAGCGCGCTCTGGTCATCGTTTGAGTCACAAGACTCTGTTAGTGACCTAAAAATACCTTGGTTCATGCGGGTGTATTATTTCGATTTTTGCTCTACTTTGAACACTCATATTATTAAATATCAACTCAATCTCCTCGAACCATGACCAGAGCGCGCTGCACTGAACCTTTCTCTTTCGAATGAGACCTCGCCCAGCCCAAAATTCGCTCATATAAGGACGAAAAGCGTATTCTACTAAACCCATGTTTCGGGCCAGATTGTGTCGGTATACAGCGCGCTGCATTACCCGTGTCTACCCCCTTAAGCGATTGTGTTACGCTGAGCGGCAGTGGATCGCGTGCCGCCGTTGACTACCACTGTCGACACCGCGTGTTTTGCCAAACTATTTCGTTTCTGTATTGAAAACAAAACGTAACTTACCACTTTCGTTAATGATTTCCAAAGGAAAAATGTCTGTTGCATCGCGTGGAATGGTCAGATTTTCTCCTAGATCCTTAGTTTTGGAAATGAATTGAAAGATATTTTCAAAAATGGATGCATTTCGGGTTTCATTTTCCATTTGATCGTTATTTAAACATATTTAAATGATTATAATACAATAATAACTTATATCTTTTTATTTGGGAGGGTTCATAGAATAATTTGACGCAACGAGCAACCGAATAACTATTACCGTCTCGACACAAAAGATGTTCAAAGTTAAAATTTTGCAGTTTTTTTCAAAATCGATTTTCTCAAAAACTGAGGGTCATAGAACAATTCTGCTTGCGGATTCGCGTTCAGGGCGAAAAACTATACAAGAATCACCCAGCGGATACTGCGGACCAAAAATCGTGTTGGAATGTGTTATTAGTTCAAGATCAACAAAAAATGACGAGAATAAAATAGTTTATGTGTGTAATATTTATGCAAATTTTGATAAAGATATGATAGGTCACATACAAGAAGTTTGAATGTCCAGCAATTTATACGTTTCATCCCACTGTCTGTTTTACCTTCCTTTCTCATATTCATTTTTGCAGAAAATAATAATAGTTCATCTCCTGAAGCCCTTTATATTTCCACCGAAAACCAGACAAAACTATTTTAAAATTCATTCAAAGATGATGAAACAAAAACCATTTTAAAGTTTGAACTTTCTACTTTTCGACTCGTTGAATCACATTTATCCAAATGGGTGTCCAGGGGGTAAAATCCGCCCTCAAAGAAGAGTGTGCCAAACTACAAAAATTTGTTGATGTTTGTCAAATGCTAGAGAGTGCAAACAATATTTTTTGCAATTTTTATGTTCACTGTCGGAAAGTGTAATCATTTGCCTTTAAAATAAGTTAAACCTCACCAAAATAGGATGTTTGTTAACAAAGATACGGCCATGTCCAGAGATGCCTACGTTTCGTCCCACTGTGCGGCGCCCCTCTGTCAAGAGTGAAAATGTGAAATAGTCATTTCAGCGTATTAAGAAATTCTTTATTCTCAATCGTATCGATATGGAAGTGCCATCAATGGATTCCTGATGTTTTTCTGATGAAAATCGTACCAAATTTGGCTAATTGAGGCTATTTTTAACGAAGTTAAATGGCGATTATGAAAATCAATTTTTCATCAAATTTTCTTCATTATGCTCCGAATTACGTAGTTCTTGGTATTAGTTTCATCGGGGAAACATGCGGAATCGATTGCCGTTGGTTTCGCAAAGATCTGATGAGAAATGCGAAAATCCTGGACATTTCTCCCTTCTTCTTAATGGTATTCAATCCCCTTCGATGGTTGAAAGTCATAAAATTCGGTGTCGAAGACGGTCCTCGAGACCTCATACAACAATAGACCATTCAAGTGCTCGAAAAGGTCCAGTGCGACGCGTCGTGGGGCCCTGGTGTTGACACTTAGGTATAGGAAATACCATCTGCGGCGCGCCGCGTATTGGAACGGCCATCTTAATAAAGATGTGTTATTTTTATAAACAAGTATTCGAATTTGTTCCTACCCGGATTCACGACAATTATCACTGTAGAATCGTGACTGCAAATTATACAATTCTTTGTTGGTTTTCACTAATTCGATGAGCATTTCATCTAAAAATAAAAAAAAATTCACCACAATAAAATGTTATCATATTTTTCCAAATATGCATATCCATATGAAAATTAAAAGAACTATTAATAATTTACTTATAACTATATAGCGGTATGTAGGTACAATACATAATTTTTTTGAAATTCCAACACTTTTCTTTAGCCATACCTTTTCACTTCACCGTTACTTGATACCCGAAAAATTGCGAATTAGCTGGCAGCGGATCGAGAAGTGCGATTACACTATCGATGCAGGTCCAGACAAGTTCGAGCTCGCGTCACCAAAATATTGTTTCCAACGATCGTTGCCACAGCGAGATCGAACTGAGATTGGAATACCCATGATGTGAATACGCTCAATCGAAACTGTGGAATAATATTTTCTTTAACCGAAAGCGGATTGTGATCGAATCGGGCCGTGCCTGGATCGATAGTGTGGATCAACTGTTACTTCTACAAGAGCAAATAGACGTATTTACTTACATCGTCCGTAGACCAATGTGGCAAGGCGTCACGTAACAGAGGAGCAATTGAAGAGTCATCGTTAATCATTTTTGGGGGGAAGCCATAAAAGGCGTTGTAGGTCCGCTGAATAATCTCTAGACTCTTAGCGATACAACGCATTCAATTCTTATTGGTTAGGCCGTTCAGCAAGAGATAGTGGAGAAACTGTTGTAGAATGTGGCTACTTTCTAGCCGGCAGATTCCACAGACATATCAGAGTGTAAACAGATGTCGCGGACGATGGATCGTTGGAATAAAAAAGTAGCAGTCGTGACGGGCGCAAGTTCTGGGATCGGTGCAGCCACCGCTAAAAGTCTTGTAAATCATGGTGTTATAGTAGTTGGTATAGCGAGGAGAGTGGACAAGCTTCAGGAACTAACCGCGACACTTTGCAAGGGCAAATTCTATCCCGTCCAATGCGATATCAGGAAAGAGGAGGATATCCTGAAAGTGTTTCAATTCGTTGAAGAAGAATTAGGCGGCGCTGATATTCTTATAAACAACGCTGGAGTCAGCACTCTAATGCCAATCATTGGTAACAGATTTTTCTTCTAATCATCACCTCATTTCTGTTTCTTTCAAAGTAACAATCGCTTAGATTCAACACGATTGGCCACTTAAGTAAGAGTGTCACATAAATAGTGAATTATAAATGTGAATTTAGTAAATTTTAAATGAAAATCAATATAAATAAGTACGAGAAAACCCTAATAATCTAAAAATAAATAGAGTTTATAAAAAAAAACAAGAATTTATAAAAAGATACAAAAAATGTGTTGACTACGAAGAAATATAGTTATTGGCATGGTCATGACAGTAGTTGTCCGATCGGTTCGACAGTGATTGGCCGCTATTTGACACATAATATAACCTAAAAGAAAATGTTATATGATTTGATGATAGAAATGGGAATAAAATTATTCAATAAAAATGGATATATCTTATGTATGCTTGCATGATTTGTTCATCTGTATATTTTTCCGATATTTATCACCTTTTTTTACTTTTGGCATTTTTTACAGTAGGGTAATTCAGTTTTACTAAAAAATACAACATTTCTACAATATATCTACTAGGTAATCACAATTTAATTTTTAAATTCAATTTAATTAAATAAATTCAGTAATCAAATTAAATTTGAATAATTCAATTAATTCAATCAAATTTCATTTTTAATTCTAATTTAATTAAATAAATTTAATAATCATATTGAATTTGAATACACCAATTAAAATTCGAATCACAAGAAACTTAAAATATAACTATACAGTGTAACGTACCTACTACTTCTTCTTTTTATTTAATTGTACTATAATTATGTCGATATTGAATCTTTTTTAAAAATGACCGTTTCAATACCGCGAATGAATAGGGGGCCAATAACTGTTTTACCGTTATCATGGTTATAAAATAGTCGCCGGCCGCCCGGCCAATTATTGCCATTCAACATTATTCATATGACAGTTGTTGGCCCCCCGTGTAGTTTTCATAATATATGTATAATTCTAACAAATAAATAATTTTTTTATAAAATTTTAACCTTTTATTTATCAATATATACAGGATATGATAGATATAGATATCACAAATACATTAAAATATTCGAAAACTTTCGACTGTACTCTTATGATTTTTTTATTGAATCGCTGTAATTTTCAAGCTGCAAAGCCGAGTCATCCTATCTGCTTTTAAATATAATCACAGTATATAATGAGTGGAGAAATATTGATTACATCCGAAGCAAGAAAGTACAAGGAATATGAATATGTTCATGAAAAAAAGCATAACATTGGTATTTCTTTATATTTTTTTATTTCTCAAAATAGGGCCAATCACTGTCAGGTGGCCAACTACTGTACTCTTTACCCTACACGATGTTCACACTGACAGTCAGACATTTTTTAGCCATTTGCTATAATGTAACAAAAGAATCTGTTAACAATAATTTATCTGTATCAAGTGGGGAACGTTAAGAAATACCAATAATTTCCAAAAAAAGGCGCCCGGCAAAATCTGGGAGTTTTATTATGTTTTTTAAATAGAACCATATGTATGATTTCATGTGGTAATAGGTAGGTATTGCTGAGATCATTAAGTGGAATTCCATAAGCATACCAATGCACCACTTTTATTCAAGATAATATCAAACTTTTAATTGTGAAAATAGCAGTAGTAATTGGGCTCAACGCACTTGAACCATTACCTACTATTTCACTATTCTAAATTTAATATTATTTTGAATGAAAGTGTTACATAATGACACTCCGTAAGTTTGACTCAATGTCCTCTACAATAATAAACAAAAAAAACATATGGTCCCATTTATAAAATTAGATATAACCTTGATTTTGCTATGAAAAAGAGTATTTTCCGAAAGGTTGATTGCGTTATGTTGCTCGCTAAATACAGATAAATGTTTGTTAACAACTTTTTTCTCACGGCATCGCAAATAGGTAAAATTCGCGGGGACTGTGAAATCGAACTGTTCGAAAGAGGAAGATTCAATGCAGCGCGCTCTGGTCATGGTTCGACGAGATTGCGTTGATATCTAATAACACTGTCCAACACGATTTTTGGTCCGCAATATCCGCTGGGTGATTCTTGTATAGTTTTTCGCCCTGAACACGAATCCGCAAGCAAATTTGCTCTATCGCACTCAGTTTTTGAGAAAATTGAGTTTGAAAAAAAAATGCAAAGTTTTAACTTTGAACATCTTTTGTGTCGGAATGGTAATAGTTATTCGGTTGCTCGTTGCGTCAAATTATTCTATGAACCCTCCCGAATACAACGATATAAATTATTATTGCATCATAATCATTTAAATATGTTTAAAATGACACCCGAAATGCACCCATTTTTGAAGATGTCTTTCAATTTATTTCCAAAACTAAGGGTCTATAAGAAAATCTGACCATTCCACGCGATGCGGCAGACATTTTTCCTTCGGAAATCATCAACAAAAGTGGTAAGTCACGTTTCGTTTTCAATACAGAAGCGAAATACTTTGGCAAAACGCTCGGTGTCGACAGTGGTAGTCAACAACGGCGAGCGATCCACTGCCGCTCAGTGTAACACAATCGCTTAACGCGCTTGACTACCACTGTTGGCACCACGTGTTTTGCCAAACTATTTCACTTCTGTATTGAAAACAAAACGTGACTTACCAATTTTGTTGATGCTTTCCGAAGGAAGAACGTTAGCTGCATCGCGTGGAATGGTCAGATTTTATCCTAGATCCTTAGTTTTGGAAATAAATTGAAAGATATCTTCAAAAATGGGTGCATTTTAGGTATCCTTTTCCCTTTGATCGGTGTTTAAACATATTCAAATGTTCATAATACAATAATAACTTATATCGTTGTGTTCGGGAGGGTTCATAGAATAATTTGACGTAACGAACAACCGAATAACTATTATCATTTCGACACAAAACATGTTCAAAGTTGAAAATTTGCAGTTATTTTCAAAATCGAGTTTCTTAAAAACTGAGGGTGATGGCGACAAACAAGAATCACCCAGTGGATATTGCGGAACAGAAAAAAAGTTTCATTTTGTTGGACTGTGTATTCAGTGGGTTTAAAGTTATTTTTTAAAGCTGATCTTGTGTTTCTCGTGTAAGTAAATGATTTTGATCTACTATGTATACTATCTCTAGTCTATTAAGTTTAATAAAACGTCCTAGTTTTGCCATATTTTTTTATACATAATATACCATGATATAAAATGTTTCCCCGTGTTTGTCGTACAGTACCGACCATCCAAATGTCGTGCAGTACCGAGCAACAGACTGTCAACCAGTAGAGACCAAATTTTTCTTATCTGTAAATTCAATCGGTTAGCAACTCAAATTAATTCGTAAAGTTGCCGATGACCTGGGACCCTGCCGATTTTGGTGATCTTCAAATATGTTGCAAAACTCGACATTTTGAGTAACTTTTTCCTTTGACAAAATTGACGGTCGGCCTTATTTTCCGAAATATTCGCAGGAAAACTATCGCCATTGTACAATCGTACTCTACGTATACGTGCACGCCCGCGACAGTGTGTGCAGCACCACGCTGTCGGCGGTGGTCTTCTGTTTGTATAAACACTGCGTAGCAACCTACAGCATAGGTATCTAACGGGTGCACGCGTGGTGTCGCAGCAAGAAATGTAGTCCAAGTTAAACTGAATTACAGGATACTAACAGTACACGCTACTTTTAATCTTTTATTATAATAATCTGTTTCACAACCGACGGTATTAGTATTGGTTGGGGCTAGATTAGGGCGGGGGGCGCGCGCCCGCTTGCGGGCGCGTAAAGCATGGTGGCGAACCGATGCGAGTATGTGTTAAATTCGGTAATTCCAATGTTAAGTTAAGTTTTTTGCGAATATCTCGTAAACCAAAGCCGACCACCAAAAAGTTTAAACGGAAATGTTCAGAATGATGACCTTGACAACAATAGCGATATTATTGACCCCATCGCGCGATACTTGTAACCGCAGTCTCATTTTGAACATCCTCAAAGTCACATTGGTTCGCTCCCATGCTTTACGCGCCCGCGGGCGGGCGCGCGGCCCCCACCCTAATCTAGCCCCAACCAATACTAATACCGTCGACTGTGAAACAGATTTCAATGTATTATGCCGAATATTTTTCATATGTTTTTGACAACATAGGTCAATATCATTGAAATCGGTGAGGAGGTAGCTTTCAATATATTATGCCGAAAGTTTTTTATTAAAATCTCCGAATCTAAGGCCGACCGCTAAAAAGTTTAAAGGGAAATGTTGTTCAGAATGACGACCTTGACTACATATGTGAAGGTCATCAAAATCGGCAAGGGCCTAGTTCATCGGCAAGTTTACTGAACCGTTTCGTTTACCCGGTATATACGTTGTCTGCCAGTCACCGCGACGTATTTACACTGCATTCCATATAAGAGCATACCGACGCCCCTACCGATTTGCGACCGATCTGCGCAGCTCCCACTACTACCCACAGTTTGAACCGCATGCGATTGGTCGTGGTAATTTCCAAGGAATAACGCGAGACCTGGCCGTTGTCAGCGTAAACAGTGCACGAAAACTTAACAGAGAGAGTAGAGGGCCGTGCGACGGAGAAAAACATAGGCGGTTAAGTGGGGAGTCGAGCGTGCCAACGCCTTCTGAGGGTCGTGCCTGCGCGAAATCGGTATGCTCTAATGTGGAATGCAGTGTAGTAGAGCTGTTATTACCCGACCACCGGGTACCCGGGTACCCGGTGAGACACCCGGGTAGACCACAATTACCCGATTACCCGGGTACTCGTGAGATACCCGGGCAAAAATTACTCGGCTATCCGGGTACCCATCTCGTCAGGTATGTTTCGAGTAATTTATATTTTTGTGTGAAACAATAAAACAATGAAGCAATTAATTATTTTGAATTAGATATCTTTATTCTTGTATAGAAATACCAACAAATCAACATTCTCAGGTAGTAGGCTGCTACGCTTTGCGGTAACAATATTTTTAGCTGTTGAGAATACTCGTTCAGAGCTGGCAGATGTCGCAGGTATACATAACTACATCTTAGCAATTTTTGCAAGTCTAGGGTATTTGCTTTCACGTGTTCTCTACCATTCTAGTGGGCATGAATTATGGTTCACTTGTGTCTCTTGTAAATACATTTGCATTTCGGAATTACTATCGTTGCTAGATTTTGAAGTTTGGAATATAAAATCTAGTGCACTTGGCATAGGATTAACATTTTGTACTGTTTTAGTTATGGAAATGTTTTCTATCATATTATCAATGGAACTTCTGGTGAGATTTTTCATTTCATTATTTTCAAACGACATTTCCTTGCTTCTTGGATCAAGAAATGCAGCAAAATGATGTACACTTGATATGACCACTCTTAAAAATTATCCAGTGTGTTATTTGCAAGCATAGTTGGATATTAACTAAATAAAAAATTATGTAAATAAGGATGAGATAAAAGTTACTTTAACTTTATGAGAATTTATTCGACGAACAAAGTTAATGTTTTTATTCGACGAAAAAAGTAAATTTGTTTATTTGTTATTCGAAATTTTATTTAAATAAAAATTTTGCCCATCTCTGTGTGCAAGGCATCATTTGACAAAGATTGGGGGCAGTGTACCGAATGTGACGGTTGGGCACATGTCGAAAGTAAAGATCAGGAGAATATTAATTATTTTACTTGCGAGATTGTACAAATAAAATTTGAAAAAAATCTTGTATTGTACTAATTAAATATCTTTTTATTAGCATTGTTAATCAGTTAGACCTAAAAATCTACTAATTTAATAGATGGTCGGTACTGGACGACAATTTTTCGTTTCCTAGGAATTACAACTTTTTTACTGTTGCGAATTATCAATTCTTATTATTAAATTTCACAAAAATAATTTCCCTCCTCTTATTAAGTTCTATCTATACTACAAACACGTTGTTGAATTACTGATTTTTATCGACTCTACCCCAAGGTATAACAAAAAAACTTAGAGCGGTCGGTACTGTACGACTCTCCACTACTACATATTGTTCTTACTATTAATTTTTTCCCAAATATATTCTCATGTAACAGAATGTCACAATTAGGGCTGGGACTATTCGAATAATTTAATATTCGAAAATTTTACAAGTATTCGAATGTTACGAATAAACTTCGAATATTTGAGTATTCGAATGTTATTATTCGAATACTATTCGAATACTGCTGTATTCGAATACTGATGTATTTGAATAGTATGGTGTGAAGTGGGTCAAAATTAGCTTACAAGATTTGACCCTGACAAATGAACCTAAAGAACTTGATTTATAATTCACACCATACTATTCGAATACATCGGTATTCAAATACTTTAATATTCGAATAGTATTCGAATACATCAGAATTCGAATACTTTAATATTCGAATAATATTCGAATACTTGGATATTCGAATTATATTCGCCAAATAATTATTGAGCAACTGAAGTATTCGAATATTCGAATATTGAAAAATTCGACAAATAGTCCCAGCCCTAGTCACAATACTACAAAACAGATTGCATGTACATTTATTTTTCCGGAGCTGAAATATGAGACGAGTTATAATGTAGATATTACATTTTGTTATAGACTCGCCAACTGAGGAATACATTAAAATACTAGAAACCAATTTACTAGGTCCAACAATTTGTGCCCGAGAATTTTCTGTGTCCATTAGGAAGCGTAAAGTACCCGGCCATATAATTAATATTAACAGGTATGTAATTTTTTTATACATATGTAACATAGATACGAAGTATCAACAATATAGTTTAAACAATTGACTATGTTGTGCGATCGTATTGAACTATTTTTAGTTATTTTTAGACTTATCTTTACAAACAAAACTTGAAAAATGTATAGTTACATTAATTCTTTTTGTCAATCTCAATGATTGACTTTTCTGCAGGGGCGGATCCAGAGGGGGTGATACGGGCGACCCCCTAAGTGTAACAAAATGTAAAAATATTAACTGAGATTCTCAAGGGCCGCGTTTATACTTATGGAGGCCCTAGGCGCAACATCAGTACGAGGCCTCAAAAGAACAGGAGTGCGTTTCGATTAACGGAGTGAGTGCGGAGATCGCAGCACTGTCGCTGCGCGCATTCGTATCGTTCCGTTTTGTTATTGCGATTCATGCGTTCTTGAAAACGGAACGCTTTTTTCTGCGTTTCATGCGAAATCAAAATAGATGCTAGGGTAGATATCCCAATTACCGTGCTTTGACGCCGACTTGCTCACGAAGGAATTAATTACTGACTTCTATTACTTTAATTTTGCTTGGTGAAAATTATACTGATGTTTTGAACATTTCTCTTTATTAAGGTATTTTTTCGGGTTGAAAATGTAAATTTTTAATATTTTTTTAATTGAAATAAAAATACGTTTTTGGCCCAATTATCGTGCCCTGAAAAATGCGTTGTTCCTATTCCTGTGCCCCCAAAGACTTTTTGAATACCGTTCCCGCGGTTAGGTTATGTCTTTCAACTTTATACTGTTCAAAACAATTTTTTGCTCTACGAGAGGTGGTTTTATGTAATTTTAATATGACCTTTTCATTACAAAAGCAAAATATACAAATATAAATTTCTGTTCACCCGTTCTGAGAAACGAAAATAAGGTTAGGTTTAGCAGTTACAGAGGAAGCCTGTGGGCACCGAGGGGCACGGTAATAGGGACAAATGTTAAATTCCTGTCCCTATTACCGTATTCACTTTAGAAATACGAAAACGTTACAAAAGTGCTCATTTTGATATTTTTTAATAAAATTTTAAACTTTTATGATAGTATAAATACTTTACATAAGTGCGAATCATGATAATTATCAATTTATTCACTTCTGTAAACTACGTGTTCCTTACCATTTCCGGTAAGGATTTAGGTAAATCCATCGAAATCTTCATATGCATTTTTGAATTTTTTTCACTATGCTTTAATTGTTTAAAAATGCAACCTTCTCATTTGTAACATATACATTAATAATTTAACTGAATTAAAAAAAAAAAATTCCTTATTTATTTATGCGTTTTTTTTTTTGTACGGCTTCTTTAAGTATAAAGACACGGTAATAGGGACAGGGCACGGTAATTGGGACATCTACCCTACTATGGAGAAAGTAACTTTGTTTACAATAACCTCGATACTATTAAATAATAGTAATAATGAAATCAGCAGTTGTGATGCGTCTGATGAAAGCGAAAATGAAGATGATATTAACTTGCCACTTAGAATCGGAATTAATATACATATCATTAATTGTAAACAAAACACTCGGACAGATTATGTTTGCCTAAAAATTATGGAGAATGAGTTATTCCGGTGATATTCGAAGAATATTTTCGGTAGATAATAAATATGTAATTATACATTTGTATTAAAAAAAAAAACATCAGATGAAAAGTGGCATTGTAATCATTATTACTTTTAATTAAATTGTATCAGCTGAATTTCTCTATTGGAAATAGAGAAATTCAAATAATCAAATATTGTAGAAACAAATACGCATGTGCGCAGTAACTGTTTCTCCTCTGAGTTTCTGCGTTTGCTGCACGCTCGCTGCATCGGAAGTGGCATCGGTGGTATTGGTGGCCAGTGAGAGAAATTCTAGGGAATCGTACGATGCCAATACGATGCCACCAATTTCATGCACTCACCACGTGAATCGGATCGCACCCCAAGTCTATTTCTACGGTTCTGTGAAATATGTAGATACAGGGAACAAAATAGCTATTACAGCAGTTCCTATTAGTTTTATATTCTAAGGAAAGGATGATGGATTTCAAATGGAGCCGGGAAGCCTCATAACTTTTTCAGCTGCTTCTAGTTTTTATATTATGAATTTAATATTTAAAAAGATGTACTTGATTTTGCAACTATAACTACGGTGTTTTTTATACTGTTGTTTTTGGGGATGTAACTCCATAGACCAGGCCTGTCCAACTTTTGCTCTTGCCCTCGAAGAGCAGCCGCGGGTGGTTGCGAGCGAAGGCAAGAGCGACGGCAAGAACGGCAGTCGTAAAAGAGTGGGGATAGTGGCGTTCACAGATTCCCCCACCAAGAAGACCTTTTGCTCTTGGGCCTGGCTCGGTGCCTCCGAGAGCGAAGAGCAACTCGCGGCTGCTCGTACGAGCAAATCCCTGGACAGGCCTGCCATAGACAGTGAGGCCCCATCTTTCGCCTATTGCGCCCCGTGCTAAACGCGGCCGTGCATATTCTGTAAAACTTGTTAGGTATATATATATATATATATATATATATATATATATATATATATACCTAGTGTGGTATCCATGTATATTTGCTGAGCTGTTCACGAGTTGCATGCTTAGTGGACGTGTTCGCTAGTGCATGGTAGTTTTTAGAACGTTTCCAGAATACCGCCTGAAAATGTTTAGAAACAATGCTACTATACTCGGCCCAACGAGACGGGTCAGAAGAATTAAACAATTTCATGATGCATGATGGCAGGGCCAATCGCATGGCATGGTTGTTGTTTGGTAACCAATAGCTAAAGCCACAGCTTCGATCACTTGAATATCACGCAGCCGATTTGTTTATACTTAGTGACTTGTCTCGTTCAGATCCACAATCCTGTTTTCTTCATAATACAGATTATTTTTAATCACAGGTACTGCAATTATTGTGATCCTTCATTATCTATAAATAATTAATGTGAATTTAATCATTTAGATTTTAGGCCATAGTATCAGATAGAGATATAAAAACATAAATTACAATTAATTTTAATTCTTGTAATAGAAGGTTCAGAAATGTACTTAGGTACTTTTACACATTTCGCCCCCTCCAAGAATGGCTCCTGGATTCGCCTCTGCTTCTCTCGAAAATGAGCTGTTATTTGTCAACACAAGTGCAGTAATCCCTCGCTACTATATCTAATACGTACTCTGGCCGCTAAACTTTGCTACTACTTTTGGGAACTGCACAGAGCGCATTCAACAACCGAGACCGATAAAGCCGCCGTGTTGAATGTCATCCACTAGTGACAATGAAAATAAGTATTATCAATGGATTGGTGAGGTGTTCACAATGAAAATATACATATGCAAACGCAACCTTACTCGGTCTATATATAACTATAGTTAATGTGTGATTGACTCGCAGCATGCAAAAGTAATTCAAATTAACATGTGAGCAATTCATCAGGAATAACTCGCCAAGCGTCTAGCGTCTAGACTCCAGACCAACTCTTAGGTATATAGATGTAATTAAAAACGAAAAATTTTCATGTATGTATGACACATCCCACGAACAAACTTTGCATACGCTGCCACGGACGCGTACTGTAGATAGGTATACGGCAGAAGACATTGTAGTAGTAGCACCAGTTTTTCGCGAATATCTCGGAAACGAAGGTCGAGCGGCGGTAACATGTATAGAAAAAAGTTGTTCACAATCGCGTCCCCGACAACATATCCAAAAATCATTGAAATCGGTGAGGATGGAAAACTTCTAAATAATTACCGAGAAGAATAGGCAGCATATAGGAAAGGTAGGGATACGATGGACCATGTATACATATGTGCTTAACTACCTGGTGAACAGGGAGATGGCCAGGGACAGAGGAAAGATGTTCGCGTTCTTCATTGACCTGAAGGCGGCATTCGATTCGGTCTACAGGAAGGTGCTGTGGGAGGCGCTGGAAAAGAGAGACGTGAGCAAGGAGGCTGAGGAGAAGAATAAGGGAGGTGTATGGGGCGACGAAAAGTAGGGTTAGGAGTGGAGGGCGAAGGGAGCGTGCTTCTGGACGGTGAGAGGAGTGAGGCAGACTGTTGATTGCAGATTTAGAAGAAAGGATGGAAAAGAGGGGGAAGGGAGGACTGGAGATAGCGGGAAGAAAGCTGTACAGCCTAGCGTACGCGGACGATATAGTATATTCTCTTAGCGCAGGACGAAGGGGGATTGAGGCGGATGATGTGGGAATTTAGGATGTGCCTAAGGAAGAAGGATCTCGTTCTTAACGTGGGTAAATCCAATGTGATGTGCTTCGAAAAGGGCAGAGGGAGGAGGAGGGAAAGGAAGTGGAAATGGGGTACAGAGACAAAGGAGACAAGGGAATACGTGTACCTGCAGAAGATTGGAAAGCACGAGGCGCAGGTGAGAGAGAGGGAAAGGAAAGCAGCAGGGGCAATGCGAGGAATATGAGGAAAGCCTAGGGAAAAGGTTTTTCGGGTGTAACTGGAGGAGAAGGGTCTGGCTATACGACACTTGGTGTGAACAGTGGCAGGGTACGGGGTGGAAAAATGGGAGTCGAAGGAGAGAAAAAGGGTAGAGAGGTTGACCTGAACGATTCCTGAGGTGGTTGATGGAGCTGGACACAAGGACGCCGGGGTACATGATGAGGGAGGAATTAAAAAGGGAGATGATGAGTTCAAGAGCGGGTAGGAGGGCATGGAAGTATGAGGAAAGGGTTAGGAGCGGGAAAGGGAGGGTATGGTCAGGAAGATGTCTGAAGGAAATTGAAGATAGACCACGAAGGGGAGAGGGTAACTCAGTGTGGGAGAAAGAAAGTAAGGGGTCCTTAGAGGGGAAAGGGTGAAGACTAAAGAGGTGGGGCGGGCAGAAGAACTGTGAGAAATGATTGGAGAGAGAGGAGAGAAGGATACAGATGATGAAGATATGGGAAAGGATAGTAAAGTCGGAGTACAACAGGTGGTGGGACCGAGTAATAAAGGAGGAGGGGGACCCGAATACCTGGAAGCAGGGTGGAAGAGGAGAGATCGATAGTCACACCTCTCGTACAAGTCGGATTAGTGTATATATATAGGTCTATGTGACGTCACACAGTGGTCCGAATCGCCGAAAACGTGATAAAAAATCCTTACATTCACATTTCACACTTTATCATTTTTGGGGTCGCACAATCTGATTCCGAGGTCAAAATTTTTATTAGATTAAAACTAAGCCCTGTAGGGGGGAAGAAATGTCGATAAAATAATATTATGTTTTGTTTAACAGTATTGTTACTGATTTGATTACGTTATTTGAAGTTAATTACAGCATCAAGTTTAGAAAAATTATCAGAGTTAGCGTTTTTATGAGAGAAAAGGGGATTGAGCGCGCGAAAACTAGGCGGTTAATAATTTGTATAAATTCACACTTGAGATATTGAAAATATTTTTACTTATCCATAATATGAAATTGTGCATCCATTGGATGATATTGAAATATATAAAAAGTTATAAATAACTGAAATATAAGAAATTATGTGATGGTCGTATTTAATCGCGTGTTACATTTTTTGGAATCGACGGGCATCTTTGAAACTTATATTATTTGATAGTCTATAGTCTATAGTATAAGGAATGTATGGGCAAAAGGAGAAGTTCTACTTTTTGCGACTTCCGAGTAATAACCAATTATGTTGGCAGCAATCAGGCCGTTTGCGCGTCAGAAGTGTCTGCGACCGGCCAACATGCTTCTACATATATTTCTGAAAATATGGAAGAAAACGTATTTAAATAAAATTGCAAGTGATAGTAATTAAATATACAAATATATAAATATACAAATATGTAAATAATTAATATGTTAATCTTTACGTTAACTTACATTTCATTCTAAACACATAGGTATGCTGTGTTTCGTTTGTACTCTCGTCGGTTTCTGTTTCAGTTAATGGCAAAACAATTAATTCCATAATAGGTGAAGACTGTTCAGTGTCACCCCGTGATTAACTTTCCGATGATTTATTGCATTCCATCCGCGCGTGAGTTTAATTTTCGTTCAGGTAGTACGCCTAAGATTCCGCACGTGCGGCTGATCATCCCGGCCTGCGCTGGTATCGTAAACTAATAAAGTAATGAAATGTTCGCCTAGTCAATACAGCAAATGAAGGTAAAGTTAAAATTTGGCCAGCACATGTTTCCAGACTTGCACGTAAGATATACAGAGTGTCCCATCAGACACAGAAAAAAATGCATTACCTTACCAAATGCTTTAGGAATACAATGTTGTATCTGTTAAAAAAAATGATTATAAAACAATTTTATTTACGACTTATATTGAAAACATTTTTCCATATAGTCACAGGTATTTTCAGGAATATACAGGGTGTCCGCGGGAAGACTGGACAGCCGGTTTTCTCCTAAACTATTGGAGATAAAAATATAAAAAAAATAGGGAATTGCATGGTTCGAGGGGGCCAATTAATTAGCGCGAACGAATTTTTTTATCGATTATTATTTTAAAAGATACGATGGTCAAGTTCGGTTTTTCAAATGGAACTATTTTTTTTGAACACCTGAGTTGATAGTGCGTTCCAAGACAAATTCAATAAGCTTTAATGTATACACTTTATTTTCACTGGTTTTTAAGATATTGCGCTTGCAAATTTACTGATTTTCACTGGAAGAAAACTGTCTGGTATAGCACGCACCGGGGACGGTCTTACTGGATCCACGGGTGGCACTGCCTTTTGAAATAGATACCTACCTGCCAAAGGTCTACGCCAGGCCCAAAGGCTGGACAATTTTTTTCCGTCAGAAATGCTACTTAGGTAGGTACATCTGCGGTATTGAGAAGCGCACCGTTACTTTTATTTCGCACTTGCTTCTACGCTCGGATGGCCGGTTCTTTTGGGAGGGATGCAAGTTCGATTGGTTAGGTTAGGAGGAGTGAAAGTTGCTAGACTAAATTTCAATCATAGGGAGCAGATTGTATCAGAACCATTCGGATTTGCATTCCTCACAAACGGCTGCTCTCTTGAAGAGGCCCTCTTCACAGTAATGCCCACCTTCTCTCGCACGGAATACGTTAACGCTTACTTTTCTCCTGATATTGAAGCTCGTGTTTATACTCGAGAGGACCACGCGTCGAAATAATTCTTTATTTTTTATCGTATGGATATGGAAGTGTCGCAGATGGATTCCTTGGGGTTTTCCGATGAAAATCATGCCAAGTGTCGTGGAAATCGGACAACTCTTACATAAGGAATACAATTTGCTTGTGTCAAAGTAGTCTGATTTGCATGACATTTGGTACGATTTTCATCAGAAAAACATAAGGAATCCATTGGCACCACTTCCCTTTCGATACGACGAAGAAAAGAATTTCTTAATACGCTCAAATGGATATTTCACCCTCTACTGCGGGGGCTCGACCTCAATTCGCTACGCCCGGCCCAGGATTCGTACCTTTTTCCGGAAAAAGCCATAAAAATCGGGTGAGGCAATGCGAAGGTCTGTCCTCGCCACGGGGTGCCAGCGCATCTCCTTGACGGGCGTTGCTCCAGAATTACCCTGTATCATTTGGGCAGTGTGTGACCCGACTACCCTCCGTGTAATTGGTCTGCGCGAAGTGGGGCGCAAGTACTCCTGCCCGAGAGGAATACGATTTACTTTAATTATAGTACATGTGTGTTTTGTAATAAAATGTTTCTATCGTCTCCTGAATTCAATAACTGGCATCCAGATATCTACGCTCCTACAATCCACCGTCAACACGGCTCGTGGAGAGACACAGGAAGAAAAGGGGTAGCCCGCTATCGACGCGTGGTCCTCTCGAGTATAAACACGAGCTTCAATATCAGAAGAAAAGCAAGCGTTAACGTATTCCGTGCGAGAGAAGGTGGGCATTACTGTGAAGAGGGCCTCTTCAAGAGAGCAGCCGTTTGTGAGGAATGCAAATCCGAATGGTTCTGATACAATCTGCTCCCTATGATTGAAATTTAGTCTAGCAACTTGCACTCCTCCTAACCTAACCAATCGAACTTGCATCCCTCCCAAAAGAACCGGCCATCCGAGCGTAGAAGCAAGTGCGAAATAAAAGTAACGGTGCGCTTCTCAATACCGCAGATGTACCTACCTAAGTAGCATTTCTGACGGAAAAAAATTGTCCAGCCTTTGGGCCTGGCGTAGACCTTTGGCAGGTAGGTATATATTTCAAAAGGCAGTGCCACCCGTGGATCCAGTAAGACCGTCCCCGGTGCGTGCTATACCAGACAGTTTTCTTTCAGTGAAAATCAGCAAATTTGCAAGCGCAATATCTTAAAAACCAGTGAAAATAAAGTGTATACATTAAAGCTTATTGAATTTGTCTTGGAACGCACTATCAACTCAGGTGTTCAAAAAAAATAGTTCCATTTGAAAAACCGAACTTGACCATCGTATCTTTTAAAATAATAATCGATAAAAAAATTCGTTCGCGCTAATTAATTGGCCCCCTCGAACCATGCAATTCCCTATTTTTTTTATATTTTTATCTCCAATAGTTTAGGAGAAAACCGGCTGTCCAGTCTTCCCGCGGACACCCTGTATGTAGAAACATGTTCGCGGGTCGCAGACACTTCTTCCGCGCAAGCGGCCTGATTGCTGCCAACATAATTGGTTAATACTCGGAAGTTGCAGAAAGGTGCAACTTCTCCTTTTGCCCATAAATTCCTTATACTATAGACTATCAAATATTATAAGTTTCAAAGATGCATGTAGATTCCAAAAAATGTAACATGCGATTAAATACGACTATCACATAATTTCTTATATTTCAGTTATTTATAACTTTTTTATATATTTCAATAACATCGAATGAATGCACAATTTTTCATCTTATGGATAAATGAAAGCATTTTCAATACCTGAAATGTGAATTTATACACATTATTGACCTTCTAGTTTCCGCGCGCTCAATAGCTTTTGCTATCATAAAAACGCTATCTCTGTTAATTTTTCAAAATTTGATGCCGTAATTAACTTCAAATAAACAAAACATAACATTATTTTATCGACATTTCCTGCCCCCTATCGCGCTTAGTTATAATCTAATATTATACAAATTTTGACCTCGGAAACAGATTCTGCGACCCCGAAAACCTCCGTAATGACCATCTTCATAATGATAAAGAGTGAAATGTGAACATAAGGATTTTTTATCACGTTTTCGGCGATTCGAACCACTTTGCGTCATGCGTAAGGACTTGACTGGCAACTATGAGCTTCACCTATGATCGCGCTAGATGGCAATTAAATAGGTGCTACACCTGATTCGAAGATCATTACCGGACCAAATTCGTAAAATAGTAACGAGGCATTGCTGTATGACATGAATTGAAAAAAGTCCAATGTGATGTGATTAAGTTTAAATAGCTAAATCTTTAGTGTTTGAAATCATCACTATACGTATGCACGCCTACAATTTACAGCATAGTTGGACTCTATGCAGAAGCCGTAATGATACCACTGGGATTGTACAGTGCTAGTAAATATGGTTTGAGAGCTTTGGGTACGGAACTTCGTCATGAAATGATGCAAGCCAAATTACCCATTAAAATTACGGTAAGACTTAATGTACTATTGAAATTGTTGTTAATGTCTTGACATTTTCATTTATCAATATAATAATCGATACAGTGTTCCCTCATTGTAACCATGATATACATGTTTCGGGTACACCTCCCCCCCCCCCCCCATTTTTATTTGCATATCACCAAACGGTAATCCCTACAGAGTGTCGCACAATAAAAACTCTTGTTCAGTATGTATTTCCTGCAATATATTAGAAGAATTCTCTTTTCCAGTATTCATTGTAGTACAACATTCTACCATCGTATTTTAATATCGATATTCAGGATAATGTCTTTGAAAGACCTTTTTCCACAACGGTTCGTGTCAAGAGCCCGATTGCACTTACTAATTTATCGTGTCTCTTTTTGTACACAACACGTAAAATTACAAAGGGTATAGCCGGTTAAGGTGGTCAAATGTGCCCTTGAACCGAATTCGACTCACGATGAGTCATTCGAAAGCTTATAAAAAAAGAAACATTTGTGGCAAGTTTCAACTTTGTATCTCGACCCGGAGGGTAGTAAAGGGCAAAAATAGAAAAACAGGTTTTTGCCGAATTTCTCCTATACTAGGGGATGAAAAATCTTTAAAAAAATCAAAGCCATTTCTGTTATCGGGGCACATATTAGAGAATTGTTTCAGATTTTTAAATTAAAAAACCAAGCTGTGAAAAATAAAAAACGCCAAAAAATGCTGAAAAATGCCGGTTGTGTATCGAAGCAGTCTTGGCACTATAATTATATTTTTACTGTAAGTACGTATCATTGAAACTATTGTCCTGAATTTTTTTCAGATTTTTCAATTTGGTGCGCCGCAGTTAAAAAAATTAAAAACCGATTTTTTCGTCGTTTTTTCCGTGTCAGAGTAACTTATAGGTGGAATTTTCGTACATACTTTATGAAATAAATCATTTATGGGATCTGAAGTGTTTATACGTACAGTAAAACATCATAGGAATTAAAGAAACTGAAAAACCCGAATCATTTGAAACTATGTTATGCACCTTACATTGTAAAGTATCTACCGTATTTTCCAACGGCGTCGGTGGCGCAGCGGTAAAGCGTCGAGCTGCTATACCGCTGCTAACTTTTTAAACGTATGTTCGAGCCTCGGACTTCCAAGTCCCTTAGGCTAAGTTTTTTTTTTTTTTTCGTTAATTATATATATTTCCTAACTTTACGACACAATGATCAATATTTATTTTCAAATGTTTTAAGAATATTTGAAAAACATATTAACCTGAAATATACGTAAATATGAGTTTGGACTGCTTGTTATGCCGCCGTTTCTCTTGTCAAGTATCCTCTCAATTATATTAATATGTGAAATTGGTTTTCAAATCTCTTACCTTTAACAATTATGGATGGATAGCAACAAAAATCGTGTTGTTGTTTTCCTACTATTTAGCCTTTTCGTCTATTAGAATTAGATCATACAATTCTATTCTCTCTTTTATTCAAAATATATGTTAGAATTTCTGTCACGGGTTCAATGCCTGAAAGGAAAAGACGGTCATGACTGTTCGATTGATATCGCATGTTTATCAGAAGTAATGGATGAAGAGAACAACATTAATCTTCGTTGTGTTAAAGAGAGAAAGAATATTATTAAATTCGAAGTAAGATCACGACATATTAACAGCAAAACTTACAGATGTTATATTGATTATGCACCAAACTCAATAGGCTATTCCGGAATAAAGCGCTATTGTTGTGAATGTGCAAATGGTAACCGCACCGTCGGGTGCTGTTCACACATAGCTGCAATAATTTATTACTTATCGCATGCTCGGTACCTTTCAAAAATTGTAAGACCTGCAGAAATTCTCAGCAAAATATTCAACAGTGAACACGTGACACCAGTAATTAATGAAGACAGCGATGACGATTGAATACATCAGACACGATTTTTGTTGCTATCCATCCATAATTGTTAAAGGTAAGAGATTTGAAAACCAATTTCACATATTAATATAATTGAGAGGATACTTGACAAGAGAAACGGCGGCATAACAAGCAGTCCAAACTCATATTTACGTACATTTCAGGTTAATATGTTTTTCAAATATTCTTAAAACATTTGAAAATAAATATTGATTATTGTGTCGTAAAGTTAGGAAATATATATAATTAACGGAAAAAAAAAACTTAGCCTAAGGGACTTGGAAGTCCGAGGCTCGAACCTGCGTTTAAAAAGTTAGCAGCGGTATAGCAGCTCCACGCTTTACCGCTGCGCCACCGACGCCGTTGGAAAATACGGTAGATACTTTACAATGTAAGGCGCATAACATAGTTTCAAATGATTCGGTTTTTTCAGTTTCTTTAATTCCTATGATGTTTTGCTGTACGTATAAACATTTCAGATCCCATAAATGATTTATTTCATAAAGTATGTACGAAAATTCCACCTACGGTGAATCACAAAAATATTCGGACACTAAGGTATGCTTGGCTTTAACGGCCTATGGCTTTGTTAATTAGGGAAGAAATGAACTGGAACTTGTTTCTTTCGATAGAGTATTTATTGTACTTTACAAATATGTGCCAATTATTAATTTTTCTTAATACACTTATATCATATTAAACATTAAATGAAATCACAGCAATTTTTCGCGTTACAAAAATATTCGGACATTACACATAATTAATACTTTATAAGTTAAAATTGAACTATTAATACTTAGTAGCATATCCTTTTTGTTTTATCACATGTTTTAAACAGTTCGGCATACTGAATATAATTTTTTGAAGATATTGTATACTTGTTTTCTCCCATTCGTCTCGTAATCTCTTTTTCAATTCTTCTTTATTCTTTATCGGTGTTGTTCTTATTCTTCTGTTTAAATTATCCCATACATTCTCTATAGGGTTAAGGTCTGGTAACTGAGGAGGAGGCTGTAAGACTTTCGGACAATGATACAGTAGGTACTCTTGTACAATCCGTGCTTTATGCTTCGGATCGTTATCCTGATAAAATTTGAAGCTTCTTTCAATACCCATACTGACTGCACTTTGCATTAAATTTTCTTTTAAAATATTTAAATATTTAATCTTATCCATAATATCCTCAATAAAAACAAGTTTTCCTATTCCTCTGCTCGATATACACCCCCAGACCATAACATTTCCTCCACCATGCTTGAAAGTGGCTCGCAAATTTTTCGGATTTAGAGCTGTATTTGGCTTACGCCACACCATGTGTCGACCATCCGAACCGGATATATTGAATTTAGATTCATCAACGAAAATGACATCACTCCACCATGATTCTTCTTTCGAAATCATATTTTTTGCGAAAGTTAAACGTTTCTTTCTATTTATTTCGCTGATGTACGGTTTCTTAATAGCCACTCTCCCATTGTAGCCATTTGCTTTAAGGGGGTAGACACGTCACGTGGTCTGGCCGATTCGGCAGGTCGGTATTACAGCAGGTTTTTTCTGCACAGAAATGGTAATACCGATAGATCGACGATTGCCCGGTAAACGCGAGAGGGAGCTATTTGCTATTTCCGTATTCTATTCTGAATAAGGAAATAAATTCTCAGCTGTTGCGTTGTACTTATAAAAATTTAAACGGAAAGTCGGCTGGTACTGCAAACGTAGAAAATTCATTGTACATTTTAATTACTTGAAATGTGCTTATGCTACAATATTCTACGTTGGCAGTAAGGAATTATAAGTGAAAAGGAAAAATAGATGAGGGCATGTCCCCAGAAAATGAAGTTTGTTAGGATAGACATTTTTTAATTAGCAAAACACTGAAACAGAACATGAAATACACATCCTATGCAGAAAGCAGTTATGAACAAACATATATAAAATTGTGTTTGATGTTGAATCCAACGCGTGATTATTATGTGGTCCCTCCTCGAAGTGACAGAAAATATAACCTATGTATATGCTATAACACAATAAATATTTAGCGGCTATTTCGTTGTATTACGCTACATTTGTGAACTTTTCATCATCCTTCCGAAACATTATTATTACGCCGCAACAGTATCTTTAGGAAATCGGGTATAGCATATAGGTTATATTCTCTGTCACTTGGAGGACCGGATTTTCTGTCCTCGAAGTGACAGAAAATATATCCTATATGCTAGACCCGATTTCCTAAAGATACTGTTGCGACGTAATAATAATGTTTCGGAAGGATGATAAAATGTTCACAAATGTAGCGCAAAAGAACGAAATAGCCGCTCAACATTTATTGTCATATAGCGTATACATAGGTTATATTTTCTGTCACTTCGAGGAGGGGACCATAGACATATGTAGACGGTGCAGCGTAAGCTGAGGGGGGTGGCAAGGTTCGCGGTAAGGGGAGCGATACGAGTAAATCGGATAACGCTGTGGTTATGCATGCCGAATGCATCCGAAGCTAACCGACGCGCCTGTATCTGAACCTATGCCTTTACCCCTCCAAGCCTTCCTTCCCCACGCCGATAGTCCCATCTTCTGATCCGTCTATATATGTCTATGGAGGGGGCCATGTAATAATCACGCGCATCCAGCCTACGCATTTTTTTTATGAAAAATTATTTAAATCGGACTATTTTTAACGAAACGGGCTTTCAATTCTGCAAACAAATTTTTCACGTAATTTCCTTAATTATGGTTTGAGTTGTATCATTTTTGGGGCCAATTTGATTGAGAAAGTATAAGGAATCGATTGACGCCACGATCGCAAAGATCTGATTAGAAATTGCAAAACTTCAGATTCATCAGTGCTTAGTGCGCAACATTGTATGGCCCCGCTGGTTTCAAGCGTCGAAGCCGACGAAACTCAGCGAGACACATGTGTAAAATAACATATTTGCAGTTTTATAATTGAAGATGTAGTGAACGTTACAGGACTGTCTTTATATATGGCTCTCACAAACAATATCGCCTGACTTGTTAGACATGAAACCGGGCATACAAATGGTTGCGCATATCGCCGAAAGCATCAGAAAGAATATGTACAGTCTTCCAATGTTTCAATTGTTGAGAAGCCTTTGGGCTCAGTTTATCGGGAAAGACCTACCCACCCCACTGTTTTGCTTTCTCGTTGCGAGCGTGGACCTTCGGGTCCTAGTAGACCGCCCGTTGACAGCCGAGAACAATAAAACCGACGAGCTAGATAAAATACCCAGTACAGAAAAATAAAATGTTCGTGTTTTTAATAAGTATTGATGAAAGTATTACCGATGAATTTTTTAGGATTTCCCGATGAAAATTATATCAAACATGGAGCAATTCGATCAATTTTTATTCAACGTAGAGTGTGTTCTAATCATGTATTCATAAGAAAAAATAGACTGAATTGCTTCGTGTCTTGACTCACCAACAATCCACGAATGGTAACACTCTCATCAAGGTGTAATGAGAAATTTTCAACATTTCGTATTCAGTACTGGATGACTCAAGTCGCCGTCGACCGAGGGTGTACCGCTGGTGCGCTATTTCACTCGCACTCGGTTCACATCGTGCGGTCTCCTTGTCAAGCGGTTCGAGCGAGGGCCCTGATAGGGGTGAATTTATTTGGGAAATAAAAGTCGCGTCATTCATGACACCTACTCGCGAACAGATATACATATGTACGAGAAGAAACAATGCAATTGCCCGATGACTTGAAGCAACATTTCAATAGGTAAATGCATGAAACTCTGGGATCAGGAATTCCGAACCCAGTGGGGCATATGTAAGAACTGGCGATATTCAACAATAGTTCGTTGTCTAAATTTTACAAGTATTTATTTGACATGAATATAAAGTTTGTTAGCAAAGTCTTTCTCGATTTGAGTTCTGTAGAAGGCTGATTTTCCTTCGCCATGGAAAGTCCCCTCTTGGCCTTCTCGCTGGCAATCATGCGACTTGCTGAGTTTCGTGGGCTTCGGCGCTCGAAACCAGCGGGGCCATACAATGTTGCGCGCTAAGCAGTGACAAATCTGCAGTTCTGCATTTCTAATCAGATCTTTGCGAAAGTGACATCAGTCGATTTCTCATGTTTTCTCGATCAAATTGGCCCCAAAAATGATATAATTCGGAACAAAATTAAGGAAATTACGTGAAAAATTTGTTTGTAGAAGTGAAAGCCCGTTTTGTTAAAAATAGTCCGATTTAAATTATTTTCTGCCAATATAACCGGGAGAATGCCAAGAATCCAATGGTGTCACTTTCATATTGATACGATGAAAAATAAACAAATTCTGTTTCTTTATAATCGATGACACATCGCCGAGCACGACGATCTCGCGCGGCTCGGGACACAAAGGTTCTCGTCGGTTATTCGAACTTCTAAGATCGTATTCAGATTTATTGGCCGGTGAGTTTCGTAACTAGGGGTGTGCGGTTACCCGATTTTTCGGGCTCGGGACGGGCCGGCAACTTTCGGGCGGGATCGGGCGGGGTCCCGATACTTTCGTATTGCTCGAGATCCCGACAGTTTCGGGACCCCGAGACTCGATTCGGGCTACAAGCATAGCCGCCATGAGCGGACAATTTGATTTCAGGTCGGCTCGGCAAAACTCGGACGCGATCGGACGATATCGTTACCAGTAATAGATTAAAATTATTACCTGAGAACATAGAAAAATTATGTTTCTTACACGTTAATTTGAAATAATAAAATATTCGCCTCCTGTATATTGTTGTTATTATGAAACATCCAGGAAATATTCCTTTTTGTATGCTTATAGTTCGTACGTTTTCTATTTTAAATCTGAACCTATCCGGAAAAAGATAATACCCTATATATTCCCTTTACATAAAGTACTAAGTATGAAGTATATTTTATTCAGATTTTAAAATACTGTCGATATAAAAATAGTCTTCTTCCCAAGTTCTGAACATGGTATTTATTTAAGTACGTATATGGACGTATTCAGTATTCACAGACTATTTGGTAGCAATGAATATACATATATATGTAAATAAATAATAAGATACAAATTATGATTCAACAGGAGACAGAAAGGTAAAAACTTATCACTCTGGTATCGATATAAATGATATACATAATTCTTTCCGTCTCGGTCCGCTCGTAATAGCTGGCTTTCGAGCCGATCGTGTCCGAGTTTTGCCAAACCGACCTGAAATCAAATTGCTCGCTCATGGCGGTCATGCTTGTAGCCCGAATCGAGTCTCGGGATCCCGAAACCGTCGGGATCTCGAGCAATACGAAAGTATCGGGACCCCGCCCGATCCCGCCCGAAATTTTCCGACCCGTCCCGAGGGCCGAGAATCCGAGCCGCGGGACGATCCGCACACTCCTATTCGTAACGCGTATTCTCTCGTCATCGCAGAACACGAGTGAGCCAGAAGTGGTGGGGATAGCGCCAAGCTTCTGTCATGTATAGGCCAAACCGAGCTGAAGCGTAGAAATACACGCATCAGAATAGGTGTGCCTTAGGCCTTAGCTCTGAAAAAATTCAGGAGCTTTATTGGTCAGAACATTGATTCTTCTTCGATAGCTTCATCTCGTATTGGTCTACGCATTACTTCGTGACGCACACAACTACATATGTACTACGCTGACAATAAGAATAAATAACAGCCACACGTCTACGTTCAGACGGGGCCGAGCAGCATTCCCGTTACCCCACCATACCCTTCGGTGGCTAGGGAACTCCAACTGACAAATCCACGATCGTCAGATGGTGATAGCTGATTTCTCCTCGATCGCTGTTCGCGAAAACGAATCGACCGGCCAATATATTTGAATACGACCTTAGGATAAAGATATAATGAAAGATGAAAAATTATTCAAAGCCAAAGATGAAAGGCCTTCGAATAAACAAAGGAAACTAATAAATACCCGAAGCTAAATAGAATTTTAGATTTAGGGTACACACACCCTCCCCCAAACCTCGTGTCGATCGACCACTGGGACCATTCGGAAGTATATTCTTTTAATTAAATAATGCCCATCTCTGCATAGGAGCGTAAAGAATTACGAAAAAAATCAAGGAGTCAACTGTTGACCGGTTTGGAGACTTTTCCTTGTTATATGTTATATACAATAGTCGGAAGAATAATAATAAATGCAATAATTATATTTTCTGAAAATATGATATCAGTAAATCACTACTTCCAGTGTTATTAAAAAATTCCAATCTCTTTTTTTATTTGAAATAATGTGGCCATATAATTATAACATATATTCGGCAGCGGTGATGTATGTGTTACAGTAAAAGCGTGAATTTAGTAAATGTAGACAATTCCCAGCAGTTCCTAGTCAATGTATACCTAAAATGCATATAACCTAACCTAAAGTCGTCCGAAAATGCATGCATTGACTGCATCACGCTTTTACTGTGGCTTGTGTATCCAGCTAACGCTTCAGTTTTGCTATGATTCCACGTTGGCAGTCCTCCCGAGTAGGCGCCATCTCGTGTCCACTAGCTCAACTAAATTTGTCACGTGACTTGCTCTGTATTATCGCCAATATGGCGGAACTCGTATTTGGGAATGCAATCACGGGGATACGTTTTTCGTCCTTATATGAACAGATTTTAGGCTGGGTGAGGTCTCATTCGAAAGAGGAAGGTTCGAGACAGCCCGCTCTGGTCATCGTTTGAGCCACAAAACTCTTTTAGTGACCTAAAAATACTTGGATTCCTGCGGGTGTATTTTGTCGACTTTTGCTCTACTTTGAACACTCATATTATTAGATATCAACACAATCTTGTCGAACCATGACCAGAGCGGGCTGCATCGAACCTTCCTCTTTCGATTGAGACCTCACCCAGCCCAAAATCTGCTCATATAAGGACGAAAAACGTATCCCCCCAAACCCATGTTTCGGGCACATTATGTGGGTATTACAGCGCGCTGCATTACCCGTGTCTACCCCCTTAAGCAGTCGCCGAACTGTCTGTGTGCTTACATTTTTCCCACTTTCTTCTCGAAATTCTGCTGCTAATGTGGAAGCACTCAATCGTGGGTTTTCTTTCACTTTTCGAATAATCTTCCGCTTTTCTCTCTCATTTATTATTTTTCGCCGACCACTTTGTGGTAGTGATTCAACCCTGTCTTCATTTTTGTATCTATTAACGATATCTGCCACCGTGCTTTTTTTTAAATCCAGCATAGCAGCGATCTGGCGATACGATTTTCCTTTTTCCCGATGAAAAATTAATAGTTGGCGGAGATTAAATGAAACGTTTTTACTTTTCCGATACATTTTCCCGATAAACGACGGTGTAATGACTGAATTGTACGGTAACACTGGCGGATGGGTACTGAACCTGATGCAACGTACTTGTAAACAAAGGCTACGAGTAAACAAACTATTCGAGTCGACACATTTCTAGGAAAATAATCAAGCAGTATTTGTAAATATATTGAGAAACGACGTATCTGTCCGAATATTTTTGTAACGCGTAAATTGGATGTGATTGCATTTAATATATAATATTATGTAAGTATATTAAGATAAATTAATAATTTGCACATATTTCTAAAGTACAATAAATACTCTATCGAAAGAAACAAGTTCCAGTTCATTTCTTCCATAATTAACAAAGACATAGGCTGTTAAAGCCAAGCATACCTTAGTGTCCGAATATTTTTGTGATATACTGTATAAGTTACTCTGACACGGAAAAAACGACGAAAAAATCGGTTTTTAATTTTTTTAACTGCGGCGCACCAAATTGAAAAATCTGAAAAAAATCAGGACAATAGTATCAATGATACGTACTTACAGTAAAAATATAATTATAGTGCCAAGACTGCTTCGATACACAACCGGCATTTTTCAGCATTTTTTGGCGTTTTTTATTTTTCACAGCTTGGTTTTTTAATTTAAAAATCTGAAACAATTCTCTAATATGTGCCCCGATAACAGAAATGGCTCTGATTTTTTCAAGATTTTTCATCCCCTAGTATAGGAGAAATTCGGCAAAAACCTGTTTTTCTATTTTTGCCCTTTACTACCCTCCGGGTCGAGATACAAAGTTGAAACTTGCCAGAAATGTTTCTTTTTTTATAAGCTTTCGAATGACTCATCGTGAGTCGAATTCGGTTCAAGGGCACATTTGACCACCTTAACCGGCTATACCCTTTATAATAAATGTCGTATAATACTTAATGATAATTTAACGAATGTATTAATGGTAATTTATTCAATTCATTTTGTACGAAAACTAAATCATAAGATTTTTATAATATGTTTACGTTCCAACAGAATATCAGTCCTGGAGCGGTTTTAACACCAATGTTATCATGTCTCATAAGGACTGAAGATGACCTTCAAAGACTGAATCCTTTACAAGACAAGGATGTTGCTGATGCAGTGGTTTATGCGTTAGGAACGCCAGAACGTGTAGAGGTAAGCATAAACAAATGTTACGTTGCATTACAGAAAGCAGACAATTCGTGATAGATTTTGGAAGAATTAATGCCCCATATATACCTACTTATACATATACGATCTCAACATTTCTTTCAGATCCATGAGGTCACAGTTGCAGCAAAACATGGAGGAGTCGCTATTGCAAAAGAATCAATGAATTGCGGTGTGTCTGACTAAACTTATAAACCATATTTTTTAAAAAAGTTACAATATTGGATGTCATAAAATTGCAAGACTGTAATGTAAAACAAAAATACGTGTTAGAATCAAATTATACTTCTTTATATATATTATTATAAAACACAAAACCAGACAGAATTCTATTCTTTGTCTAATAAAGGTTAATGTACAATAATAAAGGGTGATCATATTTTCGGCAAATATTTTGTCCTTTACATACATTCACCTCGTCCACAAATTCTGTCCTAAATTGCTTACAAAATCTTTTTCCACTGGACGTACTATATTTCATTACGTCATCATGAGATATGTATATTCTACCTTAATTTGCGCAGCTTCATTGCTTGCCTCCTGTTACTACGCACTGTTCATTATACACACCCTTGTGAACATCAACTTGTGTGAATTGTCTGGGGCAGAAGCAATGTACGCTGTTATTAAATACAATAAGATTTTAAACAGAAGATGTAGCCGGGGAAAATTTGTATTCCCGAGAGGAGGCTACGGTCGGGACGAGCAATTTTATAAGGAAACAGGACTGAAAATGTTGAGGACGTAGACTCGTACCCTTAATAAATCTCGAATAGTTATCGCTTCGCGCTGTGTCAGAGGGTGTCGAATTACAGCATCTGCGAAGCGCGCACTTACGCGCCTCGACGCGTTACATCCTGTCGCGCGCCATGATTCCTTATCTTTCGGGCGACTTCCTGCCGTATTATGCATTGATCTCGAATAGTCATTTCATTCAAAATACGTTGGGCGATACCCGAATAATTACCGTTCTGAGGGTGTCGAATTTCATTTCGTCGGCGGATGTTTATACGAGGGCGACGTTGCATTCTTTCATGAGACGGTTGCGCTATTTAGGTTAATTAATCTCGAATAGTTATCGGTGTCAAATTACAGCATCCATGTTACATCCTTTCGCGACTTATATTTCGCGCCTGCGCACCGATCCCGCCATCTTGAAATCCCTCTCCACTGTGACGTCGTCATACTACCCTCGAACGCGGTACCCCCTCTCCACCTCACCCCCCTCGCCTTAGAGCACGGTACCCCCGCCCCGCCTTGGCCCTCGGCCAATGGTCCAGAACCAGCATAGCCTAACTACTCTTGTGGAAGAAGAAATATAAAAAAGAAATGACAAAACTATTGTATCCTGTATAAAAATTTTGCATAGGTATGGGAGACCGGGGCTAGTTGCTACAGGGGCAGGTTGTTACAAAGTAGTTTAAATTTTTTTCGCTTGGACTATCACTTCGACGTTGAAGTGGCTGATGTGTTTCAACCATACACACTTGTGTATGTTGTATGTTTGTAGTCGGTTCACGCGTTGTCACTTTATTACAGTTTTTTGTGTTTTCGGTACTAATAGTAACTTTTCTCTTTCTACTTGAATCTCTTCTACCGAACAGACAGATAAATGTATGTAATTTAATATTACCACGTTTGAATCAGTGTTCGTTTAGCTACAGATTGGCACCAAGAACATAAGAATACACCCAACTGGTATGAACTTATAGCTTTTTATACACAATGGTGTCAACCGGGGCAAGTTGTTACACAAGACAAGGGGCATGTTGTTACATACGAAAAGGGGCACGTTGTTACATAGGGAAAGGGACATGTTGTTACATTGTATTTAGTAATTAATTGATTAATTTAATCCTTTAGTTATCACGAGTCACTATAATTGTTTCCCGCTAAATGATTTTTCGGGAACGGAACGCCACTATAGTGGCTTTCTGTTAAATGATGTTTCTGGACGGAACGCCACTGTAGTTGCTTCCCACTAAATGATTTTTTGGACCAGAACGCCACTATGGTGGCTCTTTTCTTCATTTCGTAATGAAAGTCGTCTTTTATTTCGTTACTATGGAGAATGTCTTCACATGTTTCAAACTACATTTATTTCAACAAACGACGCTTTGACGCCAGTATTACACGATTTCGTCAGGTATGCACATGTGTGTTATTTTCTGATAGTGCATCATTTTGTTTCGATACACTATAATCAGGCATGGTCATTCTCTCACGCCTGTAAGAGAATCCATACGTCAGGAAGAACTGTTAAAAGAAAAAACGAAAAGTAAAAACTCGAAACCTAAAAAGATTTTATTAAAAAGTTTTAGAAAGGAAACTGATGACATAAAAATAAAAAAACATACAGTAAAGAAAAGGCAGATGAGAAATAAATCCACCACAAATAATAGACACTCTTTCTCCGAAGATGAAGAATGCGTTTGCTTGCACTGTCTTTCTGCTTTTTCAAATTCAAAGAGGGGCTCCACAAAGTGGATTCAGTGCATAGAATGCAAAAAGTGGGCACATGAGAAGTGTGCAAAACCGAAGAATCACTTTTATGTGTGCATTAATTGCGAGTCCCCGTATGAAACGGACGACGATAATTAGTGCAACTGATTTCAGTAGTTTTTTATTATTTTTAAAATAGATTTTATATTGTATATTTATTGTAACAGATTCTTAACATTAATAAATTTACTTTTATCCAAGAAAATATAATTATATTACTCATAATAAGCCTCGTTTTGTAAAATTTAATTCTGTAACAACTTGCCCCGTATTGTGTAACAACTAGCCCCTACTCGGGGCACGTTGATACAATATGTCTCGACTTTCAAAATGGCTTGTTTCAAAGTCATGGTTTTCGTTTAATTATATGCGATAGGGGTCATCGGTAGAGGAAAGAACGTACTTTAAGTCAGAGTCATTGATAGTATTGAATTAGGAATGCAAAACAAAAAAAAATTAAAAAACTGAAAAGTGTAACACCTAGCTCCGGTCTCCCCTAATCCAGAATCTCTTCAGAAAGATTCAAAAGACCGGTTTTTCATTCAATATCAAAGACAGGTATGTATAAAACGGCAAAACAAATTCTACTTAAGTAGCTATACTTTTCGGAAAATATAACAGTAATCATGATTCTCCTGAATATACTGAAGAACTTACGGATCTTCAGAATGAAGAATTACCATTAAGAAAACAAATTAGACTTAGCAATCGCAGAAAGTCTCCAAGAATTTAGTATTAAGCAAGAAGAAGATAAATTCTGGACTTTAAGAAAGGAATTTCATATTTTTTAGTCCACTGGAGGGACTAATTTAACCTAATTTTTGGATATGCTACATGCGATCAAGCCAACATCCGCTCAAAATGAAAGAAATTTTTCTACAGCTACAGAATTTATCACAAAAAAAAGAAAAGAAATAGATTATAAAACTATTTTAAAACCAAAAAGTAATCTTAGGTATGAAACACCTAAAATACAAGAATATTACGCAACTTTACTGAAGAAGTAATGCCTTATGATGTGTCTTTCTAATGAATTCCCATTTCTAATTTACTATGATTTGACTATTTGTACATATGTTTTTAACGTTATGTAATTGTGCTTTTTAACACCTACAAGTGTATGTAAACTTTACCACATAAGCAATAATGTTGGTTTCACGGCAGTATGGTTGTGAGTTTTTGGGATTTATATATTTCATAATCTTTAACGGTTTCCTTCTTGGCATATTCGGGCCACATTTCGGTTCACCTTCTAGATGCTCTTGCTTTGTCTGTTGTTTACCTCATTGTCAGTCACCAGTCAACCGACTCGCGTGTCGCATGTTCCTTTCGAACGTGTGATTTGTTTCAATGACATACGCAGTATTTTTCCTTTTATCTAAACTTTCCTTGATAATGGTCAGAATCAGTGACCGAAACGTTGGAAATTGATAAAATGTTCAAAAAGTGCAAAACAGCTTTGATTTATTAAAACAAATTTTTAAAAAGACCGAACCAGTGCGCCGAAATCATCTCTTCTAAAATTTACTGTCGAAATTCGATTTATACTAATCAAAAAGTAATGTTTCACATTGTACAAATTTTGTATTAAATAAATAAATGTATCAATTATATTTAATATCTGTTTTTTCGTTTATACAAGCTCTGTGCAAATTAGACAGGAATGAATAATTAGTTACAGTTTTCTTGTGTTTTTGATAAATAGTATCATAATTATACCAAAAATATAAATTTTGTAATATTTTTTTCAATTTCTCGAGAATTCTCAAGAAGTATGATCTGATTTCTGATTTCTTGAAAAAGAAAAAATATTGAGAAATCAGGAACACTATTTTCACTAGAATACACGCTTAAACGGTAATAGTCCATTTTCATAAAAACTGAGAATGCACACGTAAAACGATTTGCAGATTCGTATTGAACACATAAAAATATACAAGAAACACGTATTGGATGTTATAAGTCCGAAAAAAGCTAAAATATGTAAACATTGTAAATAATTGTAAATAGAATAGGTAAGAACTATGCTAAGTAAGGTGAATGTGGATATTAGAGCTGTTGTAGTACCCGGAAAAAGCAAGCCGAGCCGAGCCAGGTACCCGAAAGAACCGAGCGACTCGGATAGAGCCTATACATACAGGGTGTCCGCGGGAAGACTGGACAGCCGGTTTTCTCCTAAACTATTAGAGATAAAAATATACAAAAATAGGGAATTGCATGGTTCGAGGGGGCCAATTAATTAGCGCGAACGAATTTTTTTATCGATTATTATTTTAAAAGATACGATGGTCAAGTTCGGTTTTTCAAATGGAACTATTTTTTGAATACCTGAGTTGATAGTGCGTTCCAAGACAAATTCAATAAGCTTTAATGTATAAACTTTATTTTCACTGGTTTTTAAGATATTGCGCTTGCAAATTTACTGATTTTCACTGGAAGAAAACTGTCTGGTATAGCACGCACCGGGGACGGTCTTACTGGATCCACGGGTGGCACTGCCTTTTGAAATAGATACCTACCTACCAAAGGTCTACGCCAGGCCCAAAGGCTGGACAATTTTTTTCCGTCAGAAATGCTACTTAGGTAGGTACATCTGCGGTATTGAGAAGCGCACCGTTACTTTTATTTCACACTTGCTTCTACGCTCGGATGGCCGGTTCTTTTGGGAGGGATGCAAGTTCGATTGGTTAGGTTAGGAGGAGTGAAAGTTGCTAGACTAAATTTCAATCATAGGGAGCAGATTGTATCAGAACCATTCTGATTTACATTCCTCACAAACGGCTGCTCTCTTGAAGAGGCCCTCTTCACAGCAATGCCCACCATCTCTCGCACGGAATACGTTAACGCTTGCTTTTGTTCTGATATTGAAGCTCGTGTTTATACTCGAGAGGACCACGCGTCGACAGCGGGCTACCCCTTTTCTTCCTGTGTCTCTCCACGAGCCGTGTTGACGGTGGATTGTAGGAGCGTAGATATCTGGATGCCAGTTATTGAATTCAGGAGACGATAGAAACAAATTCTTTTCTTCGTCGTATGGATATGGAAGTGTCGCCGATGGATTCCTTGGGGATTTCCGATGAAAATCATGGCAAATCTCGTGTAAATCGGACAACTTTTACATAGGGAATACAAATAGCTTGTGTCAAAGTAGTCCGATTTGCATGACATTTGGTATGATTTTCGTCAGAAAAACATAAGGAATCCATTGGCACCACTTCCCTTTCGATACGACGAAGAAAAGAATTTCTTAATACGCTCAAATGGATATTTCACCCTCGACTGCGGGGGCTCGACCTCAATTCGCTACGCCCGGCCCAGGATTCGTACCTTTTACCGGAAACAGCCATAAAAATCGGGTGAGGCAATGCGAAGGTCTGTCCTCGCCACGGGGTGCCAGCGCATCTCCTTGACGGGCATTGCTCCAGAATTACCCTGTATCATTTGGGCAGTGTGTGACCGGACTACCCTCCGTGTAATTGGTCTGCGCGAAATGGGGCGCAATTTCGATCATTATCAGTACTCCTGCCCGAGAGGAATACGATTTACTTTAATTATAGTACATGTGTGTTTTGTAATAAAATGTTTCTATCGTCTCCTGAATTCAATAACTGGCATCCAGATATCTACGCTCCTACAATCCACCGTCAACACGGCTCGTGGAGAGACACAGGAAGAAAAGGGGTAGCCCGCTGTCGACGCGTGGTCCTCTCGTGTATAAACACGAGCTTCAATATCAGAACAAAAGCAAGCGTTAACGTATTCCGTGCGAGAGAAGGTGGGCATTGCTGTGAAGAGGGCCTCTTCAAGAGAGCAGCCGTTTGTGAGGAATGCAAATCCGAATGGTTCTGATACAATCTGCTCCCTATGATTGAAATTTAGTCTAGCAACTTTCACTCCTCCTAACCTAACCAATCGAACTTGCATCCCTCCCAAAAGAACCGGCCATCCGAGCGTAGAAGCAAGTGCGAAATAAAAGAAACGGTGCGCTTCTCAATACCGCAGATGTACCTACCTAAGTAGCATTTCTGACGGAAAAAAATTGTCCAGCCTTTGGGCCTGGCGTAGACCTTTGGCGGGTAGGTATCTATCCAGTAAGACCGTCCCCGGTGCGTGCTATACCAGACAGTTTTCTTCCAGTGAAAATCAGTAAATTTGCAAGCGCAATATCTTAAAAACCAGTGAAAATAAAGTGTATACATTAAAGCTTATTGAATTTGTCTTGGAACGCACTATCAACTCAGGTGTTCAAAAAAAATAGTTCCATTTGAAAAACGGAACTTGACCATCGTATCTTTTAAAATAATACTCGATAAAAAAATTCGTTCGCGCTAATTAATTGGCCCCCTCGAACCATGCAATTCCCTATTTTTTTAATATTTTTATCTCCAATAGTTTAGGAGAAAACCGGCTGTCCAGTCTTTCTGCGGACACCCTGTATAGTACTTGAATTTTTTTCAAGCCGCCCGAAAGAACCGGGCGGCTTGGAAAGAAGCGAGCGGGCCGAATGAATTTCGATCAGATCGAAAACTATTTGTCCGATTTATTTGAAACTTGGTACACATACTCTTAATGGTATTATCTAAAATGTAGCATATCATTTTATTTTATACGAAAACCCATTCGTATATAATAAATGTTTTAATTTTGCCTTGTTAGGTAAAAAATGAATAGTGATATTTACCTTGCTCTCATTTGTACAATAAATTTTTTTCTTCTCAAATCCGTATGCTAATTGTCTTGTTCCTTTCCGCGTCGACTTGTCCGCGCGGATTTAGCTGCAGGTAGGGGAGACCGGAGCAAGTTGATACGTTTCTCAGTTTTCATTTTTTTATGTTTGTTTGAATTAATTACTTAATAACAAATATGCTAAAATATACTTTGGCCCTTCTTCTTTAATATATTGTAAATGAAAAGTTGAGAAAATACATACAAAATGAATGAAAAAATTTTATTTGGACGAAGGTAAAATGTATCAACTTACCCCACTGCGGCGCATGTTGATACATCTGTAAAATATCCGTTTAAGGGGTAACACCACTGTAAATTTTTCGGAAAATTGATTTTTTTTTTATTGGCTTAAAAGATGCTTTGAACCTTTTAGAATATGGAGCAAAAACTGTATTACTTGAAACAAATTTGTTTCCTTGAAATTTCGAGCTCTTCCCCAAGCGCATCGGACTGCTTCGAAACGACTACCGGCGTTAAATTAATCCCTGCTGGGAAGGTATAACCTAATGTCCTACCTTTTGATTTCTAACTTCTCTAATACACAACGGATGTCGTTAGAAAGTTTTTATGTTCAGTTAGAAGCATTTCCAAATAAAAGTATGTTAGCGGCAACGTATTTTTGAGGGTCGTCGAAGGCAATTAGCCCATCCGCTTCTTTGCTTTCGCACGGTTTATGATAGTGATGGACTGTGTGAGCAGTGAACGGCTGAAATCCCATACGCCCGTACTTCTAAAGGCACGGTTAAACATGTGCAATGCACGTTGCAGAACACCATTATAAGGGTTGATTTTTATGGTTCGGCGCGCAACGTAGGACCTCGTACCGTAGGAAATTTTGAGTGTTCGGCGCGCAATGCGCGCTGTTGCACATGTTTAACTCTACCTTAAGGGGTAACACCACTGTAACAGCTTGAAAAAAAGCGTTTTTCTGGCAATTTTTCTTGGATGGAAGGAATGGTAATAGAATAACAATACTGGAGGAAGTTATTAAGCATATATTTTGTTATTAAAAAAAAAAGGTTATTGAGAAATATTAAAAAATGGCGGCACTGAAGCCATTCTCGTGAGGCATGTTGAAGTTTTAGTGCTCTGCGGCATGCAGTGTAGCTGGTGCAAATTTGAATCTGGAAAAAAGATCAATCACGCCGAGCTCTCTTTGACAGATGCGGCAAAAGAGGCACGTTCTACATTAAAATCTTCGAGGAAAGAGAATGAGGAAGAATATTTCAACATAGAAGGGCAGCTTTATGGTCCTAGGATAGCAGATTAACGGTAAAAATTTGTAAACAGTCGAATTTTTCATTTCTTCATGTGTATAACACATTTCAAAACTTTAAACGCGTTTTTCTCGAAACACGATTTTTCAACATGGCACGCAGCATAACTCCAACAATTTTCATTCTTTTCATTCGAACTTTTAACAATATCTTTAAAATAACATTTGGAAGAGAAATACGTACGGGATTTTCGATAAATTAATTTAAACATTACTTATTAACAAATGATTGCCCTCTCTTTATAGAAAATTGGACTTCTTTTATGCAAATACTCACCAATCACACAAAAATCAATATTTTTCAAATCCCCTACGTATTTCTCTAGCTATAAACATGTAGATTTAAGTGATATTTTTGTCATTTTTCCAGATTCAAATGTGCACCAGCTACACTGCGTGCCGCAGAGCACTAAAACTTCAACATGCCTCACGAGAATGGCTTCAGTGCAGCCATTTTTTAATATTTCTCAATAACCTTTTTTTTTTATTAACAAAATATGTTTAATAACTTCCTCCAGTATTGTTATTTTATTTCTTTTTCTTCCATCCAAGAAAAATTGCCAAAAAAACGTTTTTTTTCAAGCTGTTACAGTGGTGTTACTCCTTAATGCAGATGCGGCCAGACCGGGTCGTTTGGGAGTAGGGCCTCCATGATGTTTGCCATAGCCGCGCGGAAGGGGAGCTCAACAGCCAATAGTGTCGTGGGCGCGCCACGGATAGGGAAAACTGTAGTAGTGTGCGGTGCAACCTCATGCCCGTACGATAGGCTTGAACGACTGGGATTCTTGGGGGTCCCAGCGATCCTCCAGTGGACGGTGTACAAGGGGTCCCGTTGCCTGGGTTTATGACATGGCAATTGATATTGCAATGCAGAAAAAACTCGGACTCGCCTAGGATGTAGTTAGTATTCGGAGGTTTTCCTGCTCATAAATGAATAAAATTGCCGTAACGACTCAGCGACAATACCGATGACAGTTCCCGAAAAAGTGCTAAAAATCACGTTCGTATCGTAAACCCCAGTTTACAGATAATAGTTAGCTGAATAGAAGACGGTTTCTTTAGCATTGGACTGACGAGACATAAACTTATAAACCTTCATATCCCTGGAGGACGACGTTAAAATTAGTCTGTAGCGATGCTTAAGGAAAAGTATAGGAATGTAAAACGTGAAAGACACCCCACTGCTTTATTTCCCTTCATTAGAAACAACGCAGTGAAAGTACATATGTACATTGAGAGGGATAATTCTGAATTACTTTCTGAGAAAACACTGAAAGAAAATATGTTTTGTCATCTATACCAGATTTATTAAAAGTGTACAAATTTCGTAAAATGTTTCCTACAAAATGATATACTTTGGTAATGGCCAGTATAGAAACAATAGTTGTATTCCGTTTTAAAAGATTTACGAGATAAGAAGGTCAAGTTTCTCTTTTTAAATGGAATGCTATAATTTATTGATTTGTATATGATAGCCATTTGGAAGACAAATTCAACGACATTTTCCAAGTATTTTTCTTTACAAGTAAGGCGTTCTCAACAGTCGGCGATTAACCCTTTCGCTACGGCGGAATTGGTCGTCGATGCGCCACCGCTGAATGGGATTCCAAGCCATAGGTATTTAATATGATGTTAATTTTTAAAATATTCAAACGGCATTTTGAAATGAATAGATTTTATCTGGATATGTGAGGGTATTTGTATGTTATATACGCTCCCCGCGGAATGATCTTCATTGTATATTACGCTGTATTTACATCTTCGTGTAAGATCACGAAGGTAATGATGTGCTCTGACAAGGGACGCTTCCAGTTTGTAACAGTTATATTTTTATAACGGAAAGCATTTATTATGAAAGTGAGTTACAACTTAAGAATCATGAATAACTGTCATATTTCTTTGACCTGCACAACCTGGAAGAGGTACTGGTTCGTGGATTATTGCCGATCGGGCGTACGAATTACCCGACCCGCAATTAATACCCTGACCACCCCTAAGTCACGCGGAAAGGTACCTCGCTCAAACTTATCCGTCTATGGATGTGTAGGCAGGTATTTTTTATTATTATGATTTTAACCAATGAGGAAACGTCCTTAGTCAACTCCGCCTTCCTGGAAAAGCTGAAGGTGGAGGAGTTTTCAAAAATTCGTCACTAGCATCTCAACGCTCGTAGACATAACATATTAGCTATTGCTTCGTGAAATATACGTACAGAAGTGTTACAATTTTGTGAACGGTGACCATGGAAGCATCGACTTCGGCATCGACTTCGGCATCGACAGTCACATCCACTTGTGCGTCGTGTAACGATTGGGAGACCTCATACTGCATAGCAAAGGATAAGGGACAATTACAGTGCCTGGTGTGCTTTACCACTTTTAATTGTGGAAGAGATTTCAACCTAAAAAGGCATTATGATAAGTATCGTGCTAATCAGCTTGATGCTTTATCAACGGAAGACCGAAAAAAAGCAATAGCGTGCCGGAAAGAACAAATCAATCAAGCGGGAAGAAATGGACAGCAACAAGTAAGTTTTTCTAATTTAGTACTGGAATATTTAATGATTATCAGTTCTTGTAGAACATGTACTAGTTCATTGGTTTCATTGTAGGAAAGTAGTGATAGTAAGGAGAAGATTTTACGATGCAGCTACGAGCTGTCACTTAAAATTGCGAAAAGTGGGAGAGCATACACCGATGGTGCTTTTATAAAGGACTGTTTAACAAAATCAGTAGAGCTTATTTGTCCGGAACGTGGCCAACAATTCGAAGCAATCCCTCTATCGCGAAACACAGTGATGAGAAGAATTAAAGAAATGGCAACAGACGTGACTCGACAATTAGCGGATGCTGCCCATAAATTCATCCGTTTCAGTTTGGCGTTGGATGAGGCAACAGACGTGACTGGTACACCACATGTTGCCATATTTATACGAGGTGTAAGTGAAAAAAAAATAACAGAGGAACTCCTAGATTTTTGTCCGTTAAAAGAAAGCACGACAGGAGAGGACATCCTGTCGTGCGCAGAGGAAGCGGTGGAAAAAATTGGTTTAAACTGGAAGAAATTGGTATCGGTTACAACCGATGGTGCACCCTCCATGACGGGAAAGTACAACGGATTCGTCGGCCGCCTCCGAACCGGTCTAAAAAAGCTAGGAGTTCTTCATAATATTAATAATTTCCATTGTGTGATACACCAGGAGAATTTATGTGCAAAACGTATCCAGTTCGAGGACGTTATGTCAGTCGTAGTTCGAACGACGAATTATATTCGAATGAACGGGTTAAAACGGAGACAATTCCGCACATTTTGCGAAGAGTTAAAATGTGATTATGTTGACACATGTACACTTTTAGATAGATTTTTCAAACTTCGAAACGAACTGTCACTGTTTACGGACATGGTACATCACCACGTGCCTGAATTGCACGACCATAAGTGGTTATGCAATTTAGCTTTTTTCTCAGACTTAACCGATCATTTGAGTACATTAAATGTAGTTTTACAAGGAAAGGGTAGAACCATAATAGATTACTTGCAATCTATACGCGAATTTCAATTGAAAATTGAGTTATTGGGCACACAGTTGGAAGAAAACGATTTTTCCCACTTTCAAAAATTGATGTCTGTACTCACAGACGAAGTAAATGTTGATCGAAATAGATATAAAAAAATAGTACAAGATTTACGAGAAGATTTTTCATCCAGATTTCAAGATCTATATAAATTAGAAGAATATTTTGATATAGTAACATCACCGTTCTCGGTAGATGTCACAAAAGTTCCAGAAAATTTACAATTGGAATTAATGAATTTAAAGATAGACCAAGTATTGGAGAGAAAATTTAACGAAGAAAATAATATAATCGAATTTTACAAAAACATTCCGCAATGTAGGTTTCCACACTTGCATAAGTGTTATGCGTCTATATTGGCCATGTTTGGATCTACGTATATATGCGAGCAATTTTTTTCTATTATGAAAATAACGAAATCGACAAGGAGAACAACAATGACTAATGAAAATCTCAAAAATTCGTTAATTCTGAGTTCGTGTCAGACAATTGTCCCAAATTTAACAAATTTAGTAATGCAAACGCGGCACCGCGGACTAAGATAAAAACATAATCAATCCTTCGACTGACGTAACGTTACTTGTATGTATAGGGTAGAGTGGTTATCCCAATGTAAATTAAATACATTGTTTTCAAATTAGTGAAAATATTTTCACTTATACGTATCGATGTGTGCAATTGTGTGGTTGCCTGCACGTGTATAAATATGTACGCATTTTTAGTAGTTAGTGGAATTAAAATGAATTCCTTAAGTGTAAATATTTATTAGCTAAGTACCTATTGTTAGTTATAAGTATCGGTTTGTGGAGAACCACCACAATTACGAACGTTTTGTGTATTTATGTAATTGACAATTATCCTTCTCAATGTATGTATCCGACTGCGTTCTTGAAAGTCTCATTACTTTTATCGATATATGTGTACATAATTTTTAAATGAACAAAATGAAGAAATTAAACGAACTGCTTTAAATAAAAATTTATACAAAATGAGATATAGAGTACAGTGTAAAAAATAACACAGTTTCATTAACACTTGCAAGTAAAAAAATTAACTGTAACTAAAAAACTGCTAGCCAGAGTAACTCTGGCAGCAAACCCTGGGGCCCTCAAGGAACCCAGTCATTCAAGCCTAACCTACGGATACGAACCTGCGCCACACGCTGCTACCTACACACTTACAGTTTTCCCTATCCGTGGCGCGCCTACGATACCATTGGCTTGCGAGGCTCCTTCCGCGCGGCTAAAGTAAACATCATGGAGGCCCTACTCCCAAACGACCCGGTCTGGCCGCATCTGAGGTAGAGTGACTCCTTAAGAAAGGGTAAAAAATTATTTGCGCAGCGTTTGGTTTCCTTAAACGGTTCTTGACCTCGACAACAGCAAGCCACTGCTAGTATATTTTCAGAAACACCTGATATCGCCAGAAACGCCAGTATGTTTGCGCACGCGGGGTCCCGCCTGCGCCGTCCTCCCTTCAAATTACAAACGGATCCCTTATCGCTCGAGTATAAACACGACATATTTGTTTGCATGGTCACAATCTTCGTCCATTAGCTATCCGAATAGAGTGATGGATACACAAAAGTACAACTTTCATACTAAACTACGTCTTTGCCATATTTATTTTTTCTGTCTCTTCAGCTGTTTCTAACTTTCACTTTTACTCCTTTATAAGTACCTACCTGTTCCTACCGTTTCTGCTTCCATGTACCTGGAGTCAAGGGTTCGCACAGGCCTGATCAGCGTCAGGAACATTTGGCGACCAGGCGTTTGCGAACCGGGGGACAGCTTTCTTATCCCACGCTTTCTTTTCACCCTCTCTATGTTTTTTCCCTGTTTTTTCCTACTTCATCTTTCTTCTATCTTCTTTTATTCGCTATCTCTAACTCTGTCTAGTCTTTCCTTTTTAACCGGCGAAAATTCACGGAGCGGACACTTGGTCTCGAACCGGTTATCAGACAACACGTACCGCGCACGCATTTTTACTGTTTTTCCATATTTACTGTTAATTTATTACTGTTAATTGTTACTTTGAATTATTTCTGTTAATTGTTACTTTTAGTTGTTACCATTAATTATTACCGTTACTTGGTATTGTTAATTGTTTCTGTTAATTGTGATTGTTAATTGTTATTTTTAATTGTTACTGTTAATTGTTATTGTTAACTGTTATTTCTGGTTTAACTTCCTTGAATTGTGGTTATTATCGTTACACCGAACCACTTCAAGTGAAAGCCTGTGTGAAGAACGCGGTTTAAAAAAGTGCATCAAAAGTTTTGTCATGTTTGCGGTAAACAATGACCGGAACTTGGCTGTTGTTGTTGTTGCTGCTGCTGCTGTCCAGTTAACAGTAGCAGACCGAAGAAGAAGCAGAAGAAGAAACCGCCAGGTTTGGTTGAAAAAATACCGCGGAGACTGCAATGATCAGCCTCTTCTTCGAGAACTGCGAGAAAATTATCCGGACGATTATCGGAATTACTTGAGGATGGATTGTAAGGCGTTTGATGATCTACTGGGTTTAGTTCAAAACCGATCAAGAAAATGGACACCATTATGAGAAAAAGCATCACCGCAGAACAACGCCTTATCGCTACCTTGAGATTTTTTGCAACTGGGCGTTCCTATGAAGATTTGAAATTTACGACAGGAATATCAGCTCCTGCGTTATGCAAAATAATTCCTGAGACGTGCAAAGCACTGTATTATGCACTACGGACAGAGTTCTTAAAGGTAAGGGTAATAATTTATTAATGAAATGATAATTCGCGCTCGTATTTATAAAACTCATATTATTATTATTCTAACTCCTACTATATCGTTACAATTACTTTTGCTGATGTTCGTTCGTCTGTTCCCGGCTCGGCCCAGCATAGAGCCTACACTCGTTGTCGCAGACATCTGTGTGGGGTTTTAATGTTTTCAATAACCCTCTTCACAACGCGGTTGCTATGATACTGTCCGCATAAATCGCCTGCTCCGGGTCCATCCGTTGCAATTGCTTGGCAATTTTTATTCCCGCGGCTTCATACTCGGATATTTCTATCCGGCTGATGGTGGGATTCTTAAGCGCGACAGCGCAAGTTTCTAAAACTTTCATGACGCCATCATCACTTTTCCTCTTCTTTCCGCAGCGAGAAATTTGGCTAGCCGGCCGTTTCTGGCTGCTTGGACCAGGTTGCGATTCCACTTCTTCGTCCTTCGTACAAAAAAAACACATATAATTTAATAAAATAAGAAATAACAAGGAAATTAAATTTTGTTTATTTTTGTATTGTTTTTTGTTTTGTCATAGTTCCCGAATAACAAGGACGAGTGGAAAAAAATAGCCGAAGGGTTTCGTGAGAAATGGGATTTCGCCAACTGCGGAGGTGCTATGGATGGAAAACACATCAGAATTGTTCCACCACCGGATTCCGGGGCCTTGTATTACAATTATAAAAATTATTACAGCACCGAACTAATGGCGTTAGTCGATTCAAATTACGAGTTTATTTTTGTCGATGTCGGCAAAACTGGAAGGGTATCAGGTGGTGGTGTTCTCGAACACACTGAATTTATGAGGCGTTTAAATAACGGGCAGTTAAATTTGCCGGAGAATAATGAAACGATAAACAATTTAAACTTCGTCTTTGTAGGCGATGAAGCGTTTGCTTTAACTAATAACTTCTTAAAGCCTTATGCTCAAAGGGAATTGGATCATGATAAAAGAATATTTAATTATAGATTATCCCGAGCTAGGAACGTAGTGGAAAATACATTCGGCATATTAGCCTCGCGATTTCGAGTATTTAATACAGCAATTAATATGAAGGTGGAAAATATATCATATGTTGTATTGGCTGCCTGCGTTCTCCATAATTTCTTACGGAGACGGAGTGTAGCATATACTATAACGAACAACAGGAGTAGGCAGGAGGGGAATTATCAAAACGATGTAGTGCAGATGGATAATTTACAACCCCTTAATCGTGGGAATTTAAATAACTCTGCCAAGCAAAATAGGGACCGTTATAAAGAGTATTTTGTAGGAGAAGGAAGTGTTCCGTGGCAGGAAGATATGCTGAATGCGTATAGAGCGTGAGTGTTTGATGTATGAAGGGGGTATATCCGTTTGAACCCTCGGAAAATGTGTACATTTTGTGGATTTTTTTACAAGTCAACGGTTTGATGCAGATTTGCCGTTTTTTTTACTATCTTTACATAGTATTATGAACTACTCATAAAAAAAGTTTCAGTTAAGAAATTATTATTTTTGGCAAGTTATGCATACACCTCCCAAAGTCTTTCGATTTTAGGGGGCTAAATGGTGGCTCTGAAAACAGCTGTATGTCGTGTGTGAAATCAAAAACAATAAAAAAAATTTATAAAGTATGTCAATAGCTATCGTCCAACGAACTCGATTTTGAAAATTTTGAAAAATAAAGAAATGGTGAGAGATCAAAGGTAAAGTTAGATTTTTCTAAGAGAAAAATCCACCTTTTTTCTTTATAAATAATAAACGGGGAATCGGAATAAAAAAAGCCTTCGTTGTACGATGTGGAATCTTATTATGATTCTGCATGCAAAATTGGAAGTGAATTGGTTGAGTTTTTAAGGCCACCGATTAGCCGTCCAAAATGGAGAGACTTTCGGATACGTATCCATAACTTTTTTTGAGTAGTTCATAATACTATGTAAAGATAGTAAAAAAACGGAAAATCTGCATCAAGCCGTTGACTTGTAAAAAAATCCACAAAATATACACATTTCCCGAGGGTTCAAACGGGTGTACCCCCTTAAGGGGTCCTGCCTTATAAATAATGAAATTATAGACGATCTCCCGGCATGAACAGCCGCCATTTTATTTTAAATTAATTTTTCGGGATAATGACCGATTAAGCACTTGATAATTTAATATACTAACTAAATTTGTTCGAACCAGGTCAAAGCTACAGTTACGGTCACCATAAAGTGCGTAAATAAAAAAAAGCTGCCGGGAGATCGTCTATAATTCCATTATTTATTTATATATCTTTCATGTGTATATGACTATGATATGTACTCGTGTAACAAACTTCGGTTAGCGATATGCCCTTTCTTTTATTTACCTTTCTCTCATTTGTTGCACAAGCTAATTTAATGTGTTGAATAGTATTAATATATATGTTAATAATAATCATTTGCGTACACCATGCGTATATCATTTATGGGAGGGCCGTCAAAAAACATGAATGTTACCTATCATATATTATTTGTATTATTTATATGTATCATATATTATGACTTGTTAAAATTTAAATAACACATGGTGAACGGATTTGCGGGTAACACATGGTTTGGGGGCGAATGTGCACCTCTGGACAAGTGGAGATTTGTTAAAACAAACGTGCTACAAAATTGTTTATAACTTTGAAAATGATGTTTCAACGATTCCATTGTATAGAATTGCACGTATAGGCATGGACCTACCCACCTCTCTGCCGTTTTGGTAGTATGTACTCGAATGGTGGGGTCTGGCACAGTGGTCCGAACTAGGTCAATGCACCATGCACCACCTTCTGTCCCTTTAAACGTCGAATTGTGTTTCTTTACGTTTAGGGGTGCGCACTGGGCCAGGCCCCACCATTTGGGTAGATGCTGCCAAAGCGGCAGAGTAGTGGGTGGGCCCATGCCTATACGTGCAACTCTATACAATCGAATCGTTGAAACATCATTTTCAATGTTATAAACAATTTTGTAGCAATTTTTTTAAAAAAATTCACTCCCCAAACCAGTGATCATTACTTTTTGAACTCCTTGTACATTAAGTCGATCTGCGCATGCGTTAATATTATTGTTTGAATACGATTTAATTGAATTATTTTGTAATCATAATTCATGAAGTAATTCAATTGTAATTCTGCACATCTCTGTCCAATTGTAATACCCACATACTTAGTCACCCTAATAAACTATAATTTCACAAAAAGACAACCATATGTTTCCTTTTTATTGTCTGTGTCCATTGTAAAATTATATTCAGTTTCTTGTTTACCTTCAGTACCACATTGAAATGATATTTCCACGTAGTTGGAGCCACAGAGGCTCCCTAAGAATAAAAGTTTGCAGTGACATTTAGCTTGTTTTCGTTGTGTAGAATTAATTTTTTACAAGATAGAAACTCGTCCGTGGTTCCAGCTATACCGAATTTTTTTGAGGAATGTAGTAATAAAATAAATGAGGTCATAAATAAACTTACTTGATTGCTAGGCTGCGTCTCGGTGTCGTCCATGTCCTGTACGTCGATAGCTTCAAATTCAATTGATTCGGGTTCGTCCCGCATCGCTTCCGGCTCGTCCGGGAGAGATGTCTCCTCCTCGATATTGCTTATACTCGGCGTTGGGATGTCCTGATCTTTTGTGAATTGTAGTAACTCGTAATACCAAAGTGATTGGTCACGTGAGATGAGCGGATATCGGTTTGGAGGTTATGCACAAATGAACAGCACAGGTTTATAGTGAGAAATGTACAATGGTTGTTTATTTCTGGTACACTCGCGGAGTGAGTCAAGAACGATAAAACGGTGAGCGGTGAGAGAAAGCACGTTGTGCAATACAAGAAAAACTCTCGCTGAGAGTTATCACGCACTGAGACCACGCGGTCACACCACGATCCACAATCGACCGCGCGTGAAATTGAGACCGAAAAAGAGTTGAAATGAGCGAACGATAGTTTGGTGAGAACTGTGAGCACTACTGAGAATGAGTTAGCTGAGAACATTCACGAGTTACGTGTTAAACGTTTTGACGCGTCTACTCAAGTACTCTGCGTGAACAAGACTGAAGAACGTTGGACAATCCGACTTCCTGTACGGGTCGTCTCGAACATTCTCGACGATTGACCGACGTGGGGAAATCTGATTGGTTGAGCCACAGATGTTTTGAACTGTGATTTGCTACGCGTATTCTACAACCGGTTGAAACCGTTTCACGCGATGCGCTGATTGGATGATCGTCGGTTGAGGAGCGCAGATGATTGGCCGATCGATTGTGGATCGGTCTTGGCGTTCCGCAGTCCAGGAGGTGCTGCGGTGAGTTGGGGTGTGCCGGAGATCGGAACTACCGAATCTCGAACATGCTCCCGGCCTCAACAGCTGGAAGAAGATGTTGATGATGAATATGTAACATTCAAAATGGCCAATTTGGCAATTGGCCTGATGAAGGTGGTAGTGGCGGTCTTGAGCGTCACCACCCTAGTCAATCCATCCTTCCCTGGGTGAAGAGTGAGAACCCGAGCAAGTGGGAAACCGCTCATCGGTGATGAGCACTAGGGAGCCGACCTTGATGGCGTTGGATGGATGATGCCACTTCGAGATTGATAACTGCCTTTGCAGATAATGGGCAGACCATTGAGTCCAGAATTGTTGAGTCTTTTGTTAGATGAGTGCTCCACAGAAGGTTCCGGTAGAGCTGAGAGCGGGTGGCCAATGAGGAAGTGAGTAGGAGTGAGCGTTGCGACGTCTTCAGGATCGTCGCTGAGGGGCTCAAGAGGTCGTGAATTCAGCATAGCCTCTATCTGAGTGAGAAGTGTACTGAACTCTTCGTAGGTGAGTGCTGTTTCACTCACGGTTCGCCGAAGATGGTGTTTGGTGGACTTCACCACAGCCTCTCACTTGCCTCCCATGTGTGGTGCAGCTGGGGGGTTGAAAAACCAGCGAGTGTTGTCGTTGACTAACAGCTGAGCGAGAGATTGGTGATCTTGAGAGCCCTGAGTAAACATCCTCTTGAGCGTGGCATCGGCTCCGATGAAGTTGGTGCCACAATCTGAGTAGAGTGAGTGAGGGATTCCTCTCCGTGAGATGAAACGCCTGTACGTTGCGATGAAACCTTCTGTGGAGTAGTCGGTGACTAGCTCGAGATGGACCGCTGACGTGGTGAGATAGACGAACACGCAGATCCATCCCTTTTGAGTCTTGGCGCCTCGCCCTTTCCACGTCCTTAAGGTGATGGGACCAGCATAATCCAGTCCAGTGTTGGTGAACGGGCGTGTGGGTGTGACTCGTGAAAGAGGTTGTTGGCCCATCAGTTGATGGGCACGGATCTCTCTTTGCCGAGCACACACAACACACCGCAGGATATGAGCTTTCACTGGAGCTCGACCACCGATGATCCAGTAGGTTTGTCTGATTTGAGCGAGCGTGAGCTGATGATTCCTCCATGAAGAGTTTGTAGGTGAGCTTGATCTATAATCAGATCGGACAGACGTGAGTGACGAGGTAAAATTGCAGGATGCTTACTTCCATATGCAATGTGAGCGTTGCTGAGTCGGCCTCCGACCCTAACCACTCCTTCCTGATCGATAAAGGCCATGAGACGATTGAATGTGTGAGAAGATGGCAACTTGGTGCCGGAGCTGAGCGCCTTTATTTCATGTGTGAAGTAAAGGGACTGCGTCGCTTTAATCCAGAAGATCCTGGCCCTCTCCAGATCCTCAGGCGACTGTGAGATGATTGGCAAGGAAATCGTTGACCTCCTTAATCGTGAGAGAAGTCTGAAACAAACTGAGGTGATACGCAAGAGTTTGTTGAGAGATGAATATCTGTAAATGAGGTCCCAGTGATATTCGAATTGTCGAATGTTGAGAAGATTTGAAATTCCAGGACGAGCTTCCAGCATGCATGGACTGTCCTTCAAAGTAGGTTGAGAGGGCCATGAGTCACTGGGTTGAGTGAGCCAAGATGGTCCCGTCCACCAAAGCTCGTGGTGTTCAAGCTGAGTTGTTGTTAAGCCTCGAGAGGCACAATCAGCTGGATTCGCTGTTCCAGGAACATGTCTCCAATGTGCGTGTGGGGTGAGCTCTTGAATTTGGGCGACACGATTCCGCACATAATCCTTCCAGCGTGATGCATGAGATTTGATCCATGATAGTGATATTTGAGAGTCCACAGATGAGTTGTAGAAATGTTGAGCTGAAGAGTAGCTTGAACATACTTCGTTAGCTTTGCAAGCATTAAAGCTGCAGTGAGTTCGAGCCTCGGGATTGTGAGTTTCTTGAGTGGTGCTACCTTGGTTTTGGAGCATACGAGTGTCGACACTTTGTGAGTTGTGGACGGTGAGGTCACGATAATGTAAATTACCGCTGCCATGGCGAGCTGAGAGGCATCAGAGAATCCATGCAATTCCACTATCGAGTAGGAGAAGGTGTTGAACCACCTTGGTATTGAGAGTCTGGCCAGACTTGTTAGATCTTCTCTGATGGTGAGCCAGTGAGTCGTGACTTGGGAAGGCAGTGGGTCATCCCAGTTGAGTTTGTGCAGCCACAATTCCTGCAAAAGTGCTTTTGCCCGAATTATGACTGGAGCTAAGAAGCCGAGTGGATCAAATATCTTGGCTACTTCAGAGAGAATGAGACGTTTTGTGAGTCTTGAATTGTTGATAGATTTTGTTGAGAATGAGAAATTGTCATTGAGAGGATTGTAATCCGAGGATTTTGGTATTGCAGTCGTCAAGTGCAATGTACGAGTTGCTGGCTCGCACTTCGTGAGAAATTGAGTCAAGCAATGGAGGGTAGGTTGTCTGCCACTTGGCAAGTGGAAAACCGCTCGCCTTGCACAGGCCATTTAATTGTTGAGCGATTGTAATGAGTGCCTCACCCGTATCGGCGCCGCCAAATATGTCGTCGACGTATCTAGCATGGGTGATGGATGGTACTGCCAGTGGGAAGCGATGTCCTTCGTCTTCGACCAAATGCAGGAGTGCTCTGACAGCGAGGAACGGCGCAGCCTTGGTTCCATACGTGACTGTGGTGAGTTTGTAGGGCACCTCCTTTGAGTCCTCATCAATCCATAGTACTCTCTGGAGGTCCTGGTCGTCTTCATGAACCTCGATTTGTCTGTACATCTTGGTCACGTCAGTGGCGAAAATGTACTTGTGCTGGCGAGTCCACAGCAGCACATCCGTGATGTTGAGTAGCAGGTTCGCCCCTGTGTGTATGAGATCGTTGATCGAGTGCCCCGTTGAGCTTGGGCTTGACCCATTGAAGACGACCCTCAACTTCGTAGTCTGGCTGTCGAGCTTGAGTTCTCCGTGATGTGGGAGATAGAAAACAGAGTGAGTATTGGGTGAGATAGAGGAGGCTCTTACCATATGGTGTAGTTCCTCGTATTCCTTCATGAACCCTGTGTATAGCGTGTGATACTCGATGTCTCTTTGAATTTGTTGAGTGTTCGCTTCAGGCAGGCATGAGCTGTCTGATATGAGTTGCCCAATAGACTTCGCGATGACTTGAGAGGGATGCGCACGATGTACCTTCCTGTAGAATCACGAGTGTGTGTCGCTCGAAAGTGATCCTCACATTCTTGTTCTTCAGGGGTGAGTTCTGAGGGTGCATCTGTCGGGAGTTCTTCTTGAATCCAGAATTTTGCCAGTAGATCCTGTATTGTTTTATCGCTGTGCTGCATCACTGCAGCTTTATGCGATAAGCTGAATTGAGACTGAGGTGTTCTAACTGGCCCAAGAACGAGCCACCCAAAGATTGAGAACTGGTCAATTGGCATAGACGGGTCACCCTTGATGAGGTTAGGCATTATGATTTTTCCGTATGAGTCTGCGCCAATGATTATGTCAATTGCGGCCTTTACACGGACGTTCTTGCGTGGCACTTTTGCGCGCCACACGCCAGCGCGGCACGCATTTGGCGTGGCGTGCCGGAACGTCGGAAGGAGCGCGCTCCTTTTCGCAGGCCAGAAGATCGTACCCGTCACTACTTAGAGACAGCGAGTTCGGGCTCCCATTTCTACGTCGACTCCACATGCTTTTTCCAGGAACCAGCGCAGTCTTGTATTGTGTACTACCTGTTCCATGTATATTATCGATGTGCGAAACGATCGGCAAGACACGATCGCGAGATACGTAGGTTTGCGAAAAGTATACGAATTCCTCGATATACCTGGCTTATAGAGGATATCATAAATGCTGTTACTGTAGGGCACACTGAAACATCTGTTTTTACGAAGCTACATTTGGTTTACCTGAAGGTGCTATAAATTATGGAAATGGTTTATTACTCAGTTATAACGACTGTATTGCGATCTGCATTCTCCTTGCGGACGAAAAGTTTCCACCTCATCGGACGTTCTTGCTAGCATCTTGTGCGTGGTTAGAAGTGTGGCGCGCCGGAATTCCACGTTCTTGCGTGCGAGTAGAACCGTTGTCAGGCATGTCGCGTCCAAAAGTGTGGCGCGCAAACCTCGACTTCAGAAAAGTTTACATAAGAGACAGAAAAGGTAGTTAGAAAAGGAAAGCAGCACTTGAAGACAAGGGTTGGGCGTGGCGCGTGGACTTTCCGACAGTGCGGAAAATTCTGAGGCGCGCGGCGCGCCTGGCAGTCAAGACTCTGCGAGCCGCTACAAGCGGTAGGAAGTAAACGAGAATTTTTTCAAACCAAAAAATTAAATATATTTACTTCCAGCTTTGTGGCTCCATTTGTCAATATTTAGGGAATATGAAAAAAAAATTGTATGCAAAAATAGTGGTTATATCCGGTGTTATAGTGCTTCAAATAGAGCGCCTTACAAAACTCAAAAGCGCACTGTTAGCATAAAATCAGTTGTTGTAGTTGTCTGAAATAGATTAATATACGATTAATACATTAAAATTTATTATCCAAAATCATGATGTTATTTATTTTCATCTGCAACCTAGTAAATTATGTCTGTACCTACCTATCGCAAATTATTTGCGTAAAATCTAAACATTCGGATAGTTAGTTAAAAAATTAAATATGGATATCTTAATACACGTGAAACCGTATATTTCGATACTCGTGTATCTTCAATATACACGTTCTAAGAAGTGAACGCGATTTAACCGGTTAACTGGCACGGCTTTTTTTATTATTCGTGCCCAAACTGGCAACATCGAAAAATTAAGTGAATCACAAAGTTATTCCATTTGATCATATATGATACAGAATTGGCAGATTTGGCAGAATTGGCCAGATTTATTTTGATTATATATGATACATAAGCAGAATTGGCCAGATTTTTTTTGATCATATATGATACATTGCCAGTTAACCGGTTAAGAAAGGATCAAAACTGATTTGACTGGCAACTATGCGGGTGGTTAATTTCCGCAGATTTAAAAAACAGAACTTGACCATCGTATATTTTAAAATAATAATGTAAGAATAAAATCGTCTGGCCTAATAAATTTGCCCCATTGAATATGTTAGGAAATATCCAACTGTTTACTGTTCCCGCGGACACCCTGTATGTACCTTTTTATTACTTTCTGCCGTTTCTTCTTCCATCTACACACATACCTAGTTTCGAGGGTTCGTACAGGCCTGGTCATCGTCAGAAACCTTTGGCGGCCAGGCGTTTACGAACCGAAGGACACTTTCCTTATCCCACGCTTTCTCTTTACCCTGTCTATGTTTTTCTCTGTTTTGCCCCTTTCATCCCCGTTTTTGGCCTGTCACTATCTTTCTTGTTCACTATCTCTAACTCTGTCTAGTCGTTCCATTTTAACCGACGAAAATTTCCGAAGCGGTCACTTGTTCTCGAACCGGCTTTCAAACTTCACCTATCGCGCACGCATTATTTCATTTTTACTGTTATTTGTTACTATTAATTGTTACTGTTAAGTGTTACTATTACTTGTTACTATTAATTTTTACTGTTAATTGTTACCGTTAAGTGGTACTGTTAATTATTCTTGTTAATTGTTCTTGTTAATTGTTACTTTTAATTGTTGCTTTTAATTGTTACTTTTAATTGTTAATTAATAAGTTGGGTTGGCTTACGTGTGTTCGTTACACCGAGCCACCTGATGAATAAGTGACGTGCGTAAAAAAAACATTACTACCCACAGTTCTGCGTGGTGTGTGGAGATTCCGGCAGTAATCAAATTTCTGTTCGGCGTGTTGGCAGCTAAGTGTGTGTGAGACAGTTATTACAAAAGCTGTGTGATGTTGGCGATAAACGACAATCGCCGTCGGAACTTGGCAATTGCTGCTGCTGCTGCTGCTGCTGTATATTTAACAGAAGCCGAGCGGAGAAGAGACAGGAGAAGGAAGCGCCTTTGGGTAAAACAATACCGCGCAAATTCTAACAATCAAGCCCTTGTTCGAGAACTGAGAGCGGATCACCCAGATGATTACAAAAATTATTTGAGAATGGATTCTCAAGCGTTTGATGAACTCTTGAAATTAGTTAAATACAAAATCACGAAACAGGACACAGTCATGAGACGGAGCATCACTGCAGAACAACGCCTTATCGCCACCTTACGATTTTTGGCAACTGGACGTTCTTATGAAGATTTGAAATTTAGTACGGGGATATCAGCTCCTTCATTATCCAAGATAATTCCCGAGACTTGCAGAGCACTATATCAGGTCCTACGGACAGAGTTTTTAAAGGTAAGGGTTACAAATTAATAATACGTATACATAGAATAACAATAACGCTTTATTAGAGGCGTTGGAAAAGTTTCTCTGCGTCGTGTACCATAGTGTCTTTTCTATTTATTATAATACACTTGTTTATTACAATAACCCACCATCAATTTAACTTAGAATAAACCATCTACATAAGAAAACGAATAAGTAAAATATATATGTTACAATAGATATCATAAACCGAGACATGGCACAGTTTTTCTCTACAGAGATGCCATATACATTGGCGGACGAAAGAAAGTTTACAACTATTAAAATCGCATAACTTTTTTAGAATTGGTCCAAACGGCATGAGTTTTTTTTGAGAATGTAGAAGGCTTAGTTTGCGAAGTGGTGTGTTTCGTCGTTTTAAAAAAAATGCAATTAGTCAGAATAGCAAAAAAAATAGTGAAGGTTGGTTTTTAAAATTTTTTTTGAGCCAGTAATGAAAATTCAAAAAACCCCTTTGTAGATTGAAGTCAGTTGTATACGGATTAAGATCGGTTAACGTTGTTCTGAGCTATAAACGCTTAAAGATCACAGTGTTTGGGAATGAAATTAGTTTCCTACGCCGCCACACTCACTCTCATGGCAGCACCTCGCGGACCGCGATTCAGCAGTGCTGATCGATTGGCGAGCCGCCAATCAGCGGTGATCGATCAACTGTCGCCGCAATCGATGCACCAATCAGCTCGGATCGATCGACCAATGAGCGCGCGCGTCGACGATCCAAGAGAACGGAGAAGAAGCGTAACGGCCAGCGGCCATATTCAACAATCTTCTCTTGTGTGCAAAGCCGATAGCATCGTGATTGTCGCTACGCGAAATTACATCTCAATCAGCTTCTCCAGCTCAAGTGCTTATAATTGTCCGCTCTTCTCACTCACGTGTACTCTCATAAACTGTATTGAACACTCATTTGTCTCCACGATTAGTATAATCGTGTGGACGCCACGTGGAGACACCGCGTGGTGATCAAGTGCTCAGCTCATCTCATTAATCGTGTACTGTGTCGTGCCGTGATCAATAATATCACAGGAAGTTTGTTTTTCTCATTGTACGTTTTTCTCATCTCTGTGACGCACACTCAACGAGTGTTACAATAAAAACTGACGAAGTGGTTTCACCGAAACTTGTGCACTCTCTCACCTGTCTTAGACTCCTTTCTTATCACGCTCACCCCAGTCTCATCTCAAACACACAGAATAAGGTTGAAAATCGCTGATTTCGGGAAATAATTGATTATAAATGAAAAAAAGTTTAAAAAACAACCTTTACTAATTTTTTTCCTATTCCGACTAATAGCATTTTTTTTTAAAACGACGAAACACACCACTTAGCAAACTAAGCCTTCTAGATTTAAAAAAAAATCATGTCGTTTGGACTAATTCTAAAAAAGTTATGCGATTTTAAAAGTTGTAAACTTTTTTTCGTCCGCCACTTTAGTCACGTTGTTACTCCGTACCTTATAAATAATTAAATTATACTTATTTTTAACATTTTAAAATTTTTCCTTACAGTTTAAACGCTAAAGTTAACATAAATTCATAATTTAATATAAAAAATCGTTTATCAGGAACTAGTTCCCCGAGCTTCCTTCTATATTAGAAAAATTTGATCCTGCGGTGCGTCCACTGGAGTTCGCCATGGCAATTACATTGCAATTATTGTCGCACAAGTCTGTGCGCGGGTTGAAACTTTTAAATAGACCCCGTCTTAAAACGGCGGTTATAATTGATTCCGCATAAATTGCCTGATCCGTTTCCATTCTCTGCAATTGTTTGCCAACTTTTATCCCAATGGCCTCAAATTCACTAATATCCACTTTGCTGGTGGATGGCGCCTTCAATGCTTCGGTGCACGTTCGATAGAATTCACTTGCATCTTGCTCCGGCTTCCTTTTCTTTCCACCTTTACTAATAGCCGTATCTGGGCGATTATTTGCGATGGGCACTTCTTCCTTCTGTCACGTCCCGGGTGGAGGTCTTTTGGGGGCAATGACATGTGGGGTAAAAGTTAGGCGCGAATCTAAAATCCAGCACTCTGAGGATTTGAGGGAACTCAGGCACGAATCTGAAATCCAGCACTCTGAGGATTTTGGAGGATGGTCAGGCGCGAATCTGAAATCCAGCACTCTGAGGATTTTGGAGGATGGTCAGGCGCGAATCTGAAATCCAGCACTCTGAGGATTTTGGAGGATGGTCAGGCGCGAATCTTGAATCCAGCACTCTGAGGATTTGGGAGGATGGTCAGGCGCGAATCTTGAATCCAGCACTCTGAGGATTTAAAGGAACCCAGGCGCGAATCTTTAATCCAGCACTCTGAAGGTTTTGGGGAATGTCAGGCGCGAATCTGAAATCCAGCACTCTGAGGATTTTGGAGGATGGTCAGGCGCGAATCTGAAATCCAGCACTCTGAGGATTTTGGAGGATGGTCAGGCGCGAATCTTGAATCCAGCACTCTGAGGATTTTGGAGGATGGTCAGGCGCGAATCTTGAATCCAGCACTCTGAGGATTTGGGAGGATGGTCAGGCGCGAATCTTGAATCCAGCACTCTGAGGATTTAAAGGAACCCAGGCGCGAATCTTTAATCCAGCACTCTGAAGGTTTTGGGGAATGTCAGGCGCGAATCTGAAATCCAGCACTCTGAGGATTTTGGAGGATGGTCAGGCGCGAATCTGAAATCCAGCACTCTGAGGATTTTGGAGGATGGTCAGGCGCGAATCTTGAATCCAGCACTCTGAGGATTTTGGAGGATGGTCAGGCGCGAATCTTGAATCCAACACTCTAATCGACCAGGGAAGGTTTAAAAGGTGAATACACACCCGGGGAACACCCGTTAGAGCACCTTATGTTTGCTTTTATTTGGGTAATAAGATTTACCGTTGCATTTATGTAAAGAAAACCACGCGTAATATTTCCGTGAATAGCACAGCTCATGCAAAAGTACGTTTGTAAACAGTGTATGCACTCTCGCGTTTACAAACAGACATCAGCTGTTGCGGCAGCCTGTCTTGGTTTGGAATCTTTATAACCAAAGGATGCACACAATAATTCGAAGCCTGATTTAAAAACAAAGAGGTTTATTAACTTTAAACATGAGTACGTTAAAATGTTTAACAGTAATTAACCACAATATTAGAATATGAACATGAAATACATTATGTGATAATTAAGTGAAATGATATAAGCAATATGGAGAAGAATAGTAATGAATAGCAATACGAAATAATAAATGATCGCAATAAGCGTTTATAGAGAAAACAATATGAATAGCAATACGAAATAATAAATTATCGCAATAAGCGTTTATAGAGAAAACAATATGAATAGCAATACGAAATAATAAATGATCGCAATAAGCGTATATATATATATATATATATATATATATAAGTAATAGAAATGATTATATAAATGATGATGGTGATATACAATGATGTAAATGATAATCGTAATATCTTACAGTTTGATGATTGGTGATTGTTGGTCACTGATTTTATTAACACGTTTGGTAAAGTTTGGTGATACTGACTGCCAATAATGAAAATGAATAATGAGTGCTCCGGCCTCTCGGGACCTCGTATTTATGTACTTTTACAGGAGTGTTGCGGGGGGTACGCGCGGTAGGGACCTTGACACAGTTCAGAAATAAGTCGCAGTAGGACTTCAGGGGGTTTTTATAAACGGTACGTCTATTATTAGACGTATTTATGTCACGTACCCCAAATATTCGTCGCAATTAGACTTCCGGGGTTTTTATGACTGTGAAAGGAGATACTCAAACCATCGGATGGATTTTGGGTGTTTTAATGGGAAAGGGGTTAGAATGGCTTGGACTCAGTGAGTCGTATAGAGAGGAGTGAGACGTGGTCTCGATTTAAGAGGGCTTTGGAACGAGGGACTTGTTTAGATTCATTTTGAGGGAAGGATTCGTGCCTCATAGGGCGAATAGGCGAAGGAGGCCTCGTACCGACCATCTTGAGATGGGAACCGCTAAGGTACATCGTCAAGGTGATCAGCGATTGGGGAAATGGGGTAAGAGTTGAGTTTGAGGGACTTTGGTGGAGTGATTTTGAGATTTATGATAGATTTTAGAATAATACCGCGCGAAAAATAGTGGGTCATCACACTTCAAACAAAAAAAAAATTTAATAAAATAAGAAATAGCAAAGAAATTCCAAAACAATAAGTCCGTGTCTGTCTGTTGTTCATGAAACTTGTGCAGTGCGCAGGTCACGCCACAGACGTTTCCCTGTCAACATCATTTCTGTGCGCGCTACCTATTTAATTTTTTTATTTTTGTATTGTATTTTTTTTGTCATAGTTCCCGAATACCAAGGACGAGTGGAAGAAAAAAGCGGAAGGTTTTAAAGACAGATGGGATTTCGTAAACTGCGGAGGTGCTGTGGATGGAAAGCACATTCGCATTGTTCCACCACCGGAATCTGGAGCGTTTTATTATAATTATAAGAATTACTACAGTATTGTATTAATGGCGTTAGTGGATTCAAATTATGAATTTATTTTTGTCGACGTTGGGAAAAATGGTAGAATATCGGATGGGGGTGTCATTGAACATACAGAATTTTTGATACGATTAAATAACGGTCAATTGAATTTACCAGAAAATCACGAAACCGTGAATAACCTAAACTTTGCCTTTTTAGGCGATGAAGCGTTTGCTTTAACGAACAATTTTTTAAAGCCTTATTCTCAAAGAGAACTAGACCACGACAAACGAATCTTCAATTATAGATTGTCGCGAGCAAGGAATGTCGTTGAGAATGCATTTGGCATATTATCTTCGCGACTTCGAGTGCTGCATACACCCATAAATATGAAAGTGGAAAATATATGTTATGTGGTGTTGGCTACATGCGTTCTGCATAATTTTTTGCGAAGACGAAGTAAAGCGTTCATTGCGAACAACAGTAGTATGCAGATGGAGGGAGATTGTCAGAACAATGCAGTACAGATGCATAATTTGCAACCCGCCATTCCCAGGAATATCAACTCTGCCAAACAAAATAGGGACCGGTACAAAGAATATTTTGTAGGAGAAGGAAGTATTCCGTGACAGGAATTATTATTTGCAATGCAATATACATATATAGCTATATATATATATATAAATAAATAAAGGAATTATCGGCGATCTCCCGACAGTTTTTTTTATTTAAGCACTTTAGGGTGATCGTGTCTGTAGGTTTGATCTGGTTCATCAGAAATAAAAAATTTGACCAAATTTAGTTAGTATATTAAATTATCGAGTGCTCAATCGTGGCTTTTTAAATTTCGTTAAGTAGTTTTTATTTTACAGATGGAAACTGATTTAATCTGATAAAAAATGAGAGCGATTCTGTGGCGAAAGTCGATACTTTTACTATGAAACAGCCGCGATTTTGTAGCATATTAATTTTTCGGGATAATGAAGGTTTAAGCACTAGACAATTTAATATGCTAACTAAATTTGGTCGAACCTTAAATAAAAAAACGTTGTCGGGAGATCTCCTATAAATCCTTTATTTATTTATATATAGCAATGTAAATAAAAATACAAGAGCTTTAAAATATATACTTTCGAATACACAGCCGTTTATTTCAATAAAAAAGTCTTCCAGTCTTTGCAAAAAAACCCAAAATATGTGTTTTCAGACGTCACAGGTGGGCACGACCTTACTTAATAGACTGTGCCATAACAGGATATTATGTGTAGCGTGTGGCTAAGAAGGAGATGTTTCTAGGTTGTACGCCTCCTTTTCTTTTATGTACCTTTCTCTCATTTGTAGTACAAGCGAATTAAATGTGTTAAATAGTATTAATATATATATACTTTTTATATATACTTTTTTAACACAGTGTACACTGTATAGAGTGTTAAAAAAGTAATATGCACTGGTTTGGTGTGTGAATGTACACCTGTGGACCAGTAGAGAATTGCAAACAAATTTTGCTACGAAATTGTCTATTACATTGGAAATTAATGTTTAAACGATTCGATTGTGTAGAGTTGCACGTAGAGTACAGTACGTACCCACAAACGTAAACAAACACAATACGACGTTTAAAGGGACAGCAGATAGTGCAAAGTGCATTGACCTTGTTAGGCCCACTAGGCCACTGTGCCAGACCCCACCATTCGGATAGATACTATCAAAGCGGCAGAGTAGTGGTAGACCCATGCCTCTACGTGCAACTGTACATAATCGAATCGTTGAAACATTAATTTCCAATGTAATAAACAATTTCGTAGCAAAATTTGTTTACAAATCTGTACCAGTCCACAGGTGTACATTCACCCACCAAACCAATGAACATTACTTTTTTAACACCTTGCACATTAAATCGATCTGCGCATGCATTAATATTACTGTTTCAATATGATGTAATTTAATTACTTTGTACTTATAATTTATGGAGTAATCAATTGTAATTCTGCACAACTCTGTACAATTGTAACACATAGTCAATCTAAGAGTGTGAAATCGGTATAATAGAAAATAAACTATAATTTTATAAATGTTTACATTCCTTTTCTTGTGCCCATTGCAAAATTCTCAATAAAATATTATTCATTAGAAATTCTGTTTCTTCTTTACTTTCAGCCCTACAGTCAAATGATTTTTCTACGTAGTTAGTACTTTTGGCCCGTATTAGTAATAATAATAAAATAAACAAATAAACTTACTCGATCATCAGGCTGGGTTTCATTTTCAGCGGGGTCCTTTTCAATTATCGATGCCTTTGCATCTTCTAAATTAGGTGTTGATACGTCGTTTGCGTCCACTTCGGAAGATTCTTCCGGGAAAGATGATCCTGCATCTTCATCAATATTCGAGACACTTGTGCTTGGGGTCTCCTGATCTAACGTAAATAACATTTTTTCGTAGTACCATAAGGTAGGTACGTATATATCTTCCGTCCCCTTGCCGGAACGTTTGGACTCCGCCACTTTGTGCATCTCATTCCGGAAACCTCCACGAAGACTTTGTATCCTCTTCCGAATGAAATCCTTATCGGCTTCCGGGAAGTGTGGTTTCACCAAGTCGATGAGCCTTTTGTATGAAAGAGTTTTTAAATTTCTATTGAAATACGGTTTCGTTTTCAATTTCCACAGGCAAGGCATTTGCCTGTATAAATCAATAAATTCGGCTGTCAATTTCTTTCCCCAGGAGTCTGCCATTTCCCTATGTGTGATGATTTGTTTTGTATTTTTGAAATGGCACGGTACACTCACAAGTCACTATTTAATGTCCGAACACTTTGACTTTTCGTTTGATTCTGCCTCTGCTCCGTGTTTTCCCTTAAAACGTAAACATTGGTTCCTCCCTCCGTAGCTGAAATTTCCGGTGGAGGTGGTTATGCCAATATCTAATTGGTCAAGGTGTGACAGAAGGTGCTGGTGACCATTCCCCTGGAATTCGTAAGGTCTAGGCCAGCAATAAAAATTAAAAGCCCCATCAGTGAAGGCATCGCGGAAAGTCCCAGGATCATGGCAATTGGAATTGCCGATCCAGGTGTTCGCCAGGCGCAGGGAATAAACTTAAATATCCCAAGTCTCAATAGTCATGGTTAAAGGAGATAAATATGTAGTCGTGGGAGGAGGGTAAATAGAAATTTTTTTTTCAGCCATTGATAAACTAAATTGAGTTTCATTATAAGTATGTGGAAATACGCGTGGTTACACTGCACACCTTGCAATCAATCTGCCGGGTTCATCAGCAATCCACTGCTAATATATTTTTATAAACAATTGATATACATATACAGCTCCATCCCTGCGCTGTTGTACTAAAACATCACACGATGTTGTGCCCGAGCCGACATCTGAGCGTGGCGACACCGCGCACATACCGATTGCCACAATCGAGCGGCCGAAATCCGGCACAACCGCGTAAGGGATCTCGGAAGCGCAGAAAGACCACCAGCAGATGCCGAAACACCGAAAAACCAGGCCGAAGGCGGAGACCCCGATGGTCCCCGCTTCGTCCCGACGATAATATAATAACGTCGTACGAGCAATGCGAGCTCAGACTTGATAAAGCTTTGTTACGGGAACACCACCCGATTTTCGAGACTCATGCCAAACTAGGCACAGTGTCATTGTCACCCAGATCGGGATAAAATAAAATTATTAAAACCTTACGGTGAGTTCCAATTCTTCGACCTGCAACGATCTCCTACCTCCGGGTTCTAAACCGAATCCTCCCGTCCACGACGATAGTGAAGGACGCCAAGGAGCACCCGAGATTCGTACCCAGAATCTCGACCCCCCGGCGTCACGGCACAACAACGCGATTACTCGCGATGAGCGTCAAAACACTTCGTGGAGGCACCCGGGGCCAGAAGGGGTAGTTTCCGCGACGTCTCGCCTGCGCCATCCTCTTTTCAAATTACACGCGGATCCCTTATCGCTCGAGTATATACAGGGTGTCCGCGGGAAGACTGGACAGCCGGTTTTCTCCTAAACTATTGGAGATAAAAATATAAAAAAAATACGGAATTGCATGGTTCGAGGGGGCCAATTTATTAGCGCGAACGAATTTTGTTTTCGATTATTATTTTAAAAGATACGATGGTCAAGTTCGGTTTTTCAAATGGAACTATTTTTTCTAAAGACCTGAGTTGATAGTGCGTTCCAAGACAAATTCAATAAGCTTTAATGTATTCACTTTATTTTCACTGGTTTTTAAGATATTGCGCTTGCAAATTTACTGATTTTCACTGGAAGAAAACCCTCTGGAATAGCAAGGACCGGGGTCGGTCTTACTGGCACCACGTGTGGCACTGCCTGTTGAAATAGATACCTACCTGCCAAAGGTCTACGGCAGGAATGGCAGGCCCAAAGGCTGGACAATTCTTTTCCGCCAGATATGCTATTTAGGTAGGTAAGGAAAGTAGGGACATGATGGGGAAGCTAAGGAAAAATGCAAATAAAGTGATGATTGTACCTATTAATTAAGTCTTTATTACTCCAAATACAACTATAAGTTAATGATTTAACATTTTTTACACACTTTGGACTATCTGAGGTCAGGCATCTAAGTTATTAAACTTTACATAACAGACTTTACAAAAACCGTCCTCCCCCACTCGCTTTCGCCTGCGACCACAGTATTATAATACACTGGCTTCCTAATGATGTATTTGTCACGTGCCTAGCATCTTTTAATTAGGGTTTAAGGAGATGCCCCATCTTACCTCGCTACCCCGTCATGCCCCTACTTCCCCTACATCTGCGGTATCGAGAAGCGCACCGTTACTTTTATTTCGCACTTGCTTCTACGCTCGGATGGGCGGTTCTTTTGGGGAGGGATGCAAGTTCGATTGGTTAGGTTAGGAGGTGTGAAAGTTGCTAGACTAAATTTCAACCATAGGGAGCAGATTGTATCAGAACCAATCGGATTTGCATCCCTCACAAACGGCTGCTGTCTTGAAGAGGCCCTCTTCACAGCAATACCTCCTCCCCAATGCCCACCTTCTCTCGCACGGAATACGTCAACGCATGCTTTTGTTTTGATATCGGAGCTCGTATTTATACTCGATAGATAAGGGATCTGTTCGAATTTTTATGGAAGACCACGCGTCGACAGCGGGCTACCCGTTTTCTTCCTGTGTCTCTCCACGAGGCGTATTGACGGTGGATTGTAGGAGCGTAGATGTCTGGATGCCAGTTAGTGAATTCAGGAGACGATAGAAACACTTTATTACAAAACGCACATGCACTATAATATTAAAGTAAATCGTATTCCTCACGGGCAGGAGTACTGATAATGATCGAACTTGCGCCCTACTTCGCGCAGACCGATTGCACGGAGAGTAGTCGGGTCCACACACTGCACAAATGATACAGGGTGATTCTGGAGCTACGCTCGTCGAAGGATGCGGCCTGGTACCGCGTGGCCAGGACAACCCGCCCCCAGTGCCTCACCGAATTTTATGGCTTTTTACGGAAAAAGGTACGAATCCTGGGCCGAACGTAACGAATTGAGGTCGAGTCCCCGCAGTCGAGGGTGAAATATCAATTACAGCTTATTAAGAAATTCTTTTCTTCATCGTATCGAAAGGGAAGTGACACCAATGGATTCCTTATGTTTTTCTGATGAAAATCATACCAAATATCATGCAAATCGGACTACTTTGACACAAGCTATTTGTATTCCCTATGTAAAAGTTGTCCGATTTACATGACATTTGTAATGATTTTCATCAGAAAACCCCAAGGAATCCATTGGCGACACTTCCATATCCATACGATAAAGAATAAAGAATTATTTTATTTCTTAAACAGATGCAGGGTAATTATGGAGCTACGTCCGTCACCGCGTGGCGAGGACAACACCCCGCAATGCCCATAGAATTTTATGGCTTTCGACCCTCGAAGGGTTTGGAATATCATTAAGAAGTGAGAAATATTCAGGATTTCAAATGTTTGCTTCTTTTCTTCATCGTATCGGAGGGGAAAGTTATGCCAATGGATTCCTGGCGTTGCGTCGAGTAAAATCATACCAAATATCATGCAAATCGGACTACTTTGACACAAGCTATTTGCATTCCCTATGTAAAAGTTGTCCGGTTTACATGATATTTGGTATGGTTTTCATCGGACAAACATAAGGAATCCATTGGCGTCACTTCCTTTTCGATACGACGAAGAAAAGAATTTCTTAATCCGCTGTAATGGATATTTCACCCTCGACTGCGGGGGCTCGACCTCAATTCGCTACGTTCGCCCCAGGATTCATACCTTTTTCCGGAAAAAACCATAAAAATCGGGTGAGGCACAGCGAAGGGCTGTCCTCTCCACGGGGTACCAGACCGCCGCATCTCCTTGACGGGCTTTGCTCCATAATTACCCTGCATCTGTTTTAGAAATAAAATAATTCTTTATTCTTTATCGTATCGATATGGAAGTATCGAGAGAAGTAGGGAAGTAGGGGAGACACAGGAAGAAAAGGGGTAGCCCCCTGTCGACGCGTGGTCTTCCATAAAAATTCGAACAGATCCCTTATCTCTCGAGTATAAACACGAGCTCCGATATCAAAACAAAAGCATGTGTTGACGTATTCCGTGCGAGAGAAGGTGGGCATTGGGGAGGAGGTATTGCTGTGAAGAGGGCCTCTTCAAGAGAGCAGCCGTTTGTGAGGGATGCAAATCCGATTGGTTCTGATACAATCTGCTCCCTATGGTTGAAATTTAGTCTAGCAACTTTCACACCTCCTAACCTAACCAATCGAACTTACATCCCTCCCCAAAAGAACCGGTCATCCGAGCGTAGAAGCAAGTGCGAAATAAAAGTAACGGTGCGCTTCTCGATACCGCAGATGTAGGGGAAGTAGGGGCATGACGGGGTAGCGAGGTAAGATGGGGCATCTCCCTAAACCCTAATTAAAAGATGCTAGGCACGTGACAAATACATCATTAGAAAGCCACTGTGTTATAATAGTGTGGTCGCTGGCGAAAGCGAGTGGGGGAGGTCGGTTTTTGTAAAGTCTGTTATGTAAAGTTTAATAACTTAGACGCCTGACCTCAGATAGTCCAAAGTGTGTAAAAAATGTTAAATCATTAACTTATAGTTGTATTTGGAGTAATAAAGACTTAATTAATAGGTACAATCATCACTTTATTTGCATTTTTCCTTAGCTTCCCCATCATGTCCCTACTTTCCTTACCTACCTAAATAGCATTTCTGGCGGAAAAAAATTGTCCAGCCTTTGGTCCTGCCATTCCTGCCGTAGACCTTTGGCAGGTAGGTATCTATTTCAACAGGCAGTGCCACCCGTGGTGCCAGTAAGACCGACCCCGGTCCTTGCTATTCCAGAGGGTTTTCTTCCAGTGAAAATCAGTAAATTTGCATGCGCAATATGTTAAAAACCAGTGAAAATAAAGTGAATACATTAAAGCTTATTGAATTTGTCTTGGAACGCACTATCAACTCAGGTCTTCAGAAAAAATAGTTCCCTTTGAAAAACCGAACTTGACCATCGTATCTTTTAAAATAATAATCGAAAACAAAATTCGTTCGCGCTAATAAATTGGCCCCCTCGAACCATGCAATTCCGTATTTTTTTTATATTTTTAACTCCAATAGTTTAGGAGAAAACCGGCTTCCAGTCTTCCCGCGGACACCCTGTATATACACGCGCTTGTATATAAGAAAAAAACTACCCGGGACGTATTGGGTGCAAGAAAAGATGGGGCATAGGGAGGAGACATTACTATGACGATGTGTAAACTTCGCATCTGCAAGGAATGCAGGTCCGATTGGTCCTAATCCTAATATAATCTCCTTCCTACGAGTTACCTTCCCTCGCAGCGCATATGTCGAGCGAGCTTTTGTTATGATATTCTAACGCGGGTTTGTACACGAGAGATAAGGGAGCCGAGTATTGATTAGTGATGGGGGTGATACGAGTCTATTCTCATGAGTTTTAAGCAGTTCGATTCCCAAAGTACTCGCTAGCATCGTTAAAAATAGTTCGATTGACATGAAATTTGGTATAATTTTCATTTGAAAAACATAAGAAATGCATCGGTATCACTTCCATACCGATACAATAACGAATAAAGAATACAGTTTTTCTGAAACAGGTATGTATCCTCGGCCGACCGCTGCGAATCGAGGTCGGCGACCCACAGTCGAGGGCGAAATATTCATTACAGCGTGTTAAGAGATTCATTATTCGTCATCGTATCGATATGAAAATAACACTAATGGATTCCTGGCGTTCTCCCAATTAAAATTATCACAAATATCATGGAAATCGGACTACTTTTACAGAAGCAATACCAATTATAAAAGGAGTAGGCATTTCTTAAACGCACTCTCTTATCGTATCGATATGGAAGTGACATCAATGGTTTTCTGGCTCATCCTGGAGTCCAACGAGAATGTAACTTATCCAAAAGTATGATTAGATGTAGACTCTGTGATCCGTAAGGTGATCAAAATAATTGTGAAAACTTTGTTTTATGAGGGCTGCTCGGATTCGTTGGTCCGAACGATGACCAGAACGAGTAAAGAAGGGACCTTCCCTCTGCAAGTTCGACGGCGTAGGAGGCACCCCCCCCCCCTCTCGATAACGTAGAGGTGTAAAAGTAGACATCTGCTTACCAAAACTAGCCAGATTGATCGGTCAGAATCTCGCCCCGGGTCGTGGTTTATAACCGCATTGTCCCGCAGGTCTGTGGGGGAACCTGCCGATGGAGCAATATACGGATTAACTCAGACCGGAGAAATTCGAAATCACTGAAAAACGGCACGATGTCGATTTTCCCTTTTCGACATCTGGCAGACAAATGCTTCCCGACGAAACCTTCGAAAACAAGCAATTAACTACTTAGGTAGTTGTAAACCAGGGTTGACTAACTGGTGGCTCGCGAGCCACCGGGGGCCCCTACGCCTTGCTGCCACGGTCCCCTCCATACCTACCAGACTCTGACAGTCATAATTTACTAGGTTGCAGATGAAAATAAATAACATCATGATTTTGGTTAATAAAGTTTAATCTATTAATCGTATATTAATCTATTTCAGACAACTACAACAACTGATTTTATGCTAACAGTGCGCATATGAGTTTTGTAAGGCGCTCTATTTGAAGCACTATAACGCCGGATATAACCACTATTTTTGCATACAATTTTTTTTTCATATTCCCTAAAGATTGACAAATGAAGCCACAAAGCTGCAAGTAAATATGTTTAATTTTTTGGTTTGAAAAAATTCTCGTTTACTTCCTACCGCTTGTAGCGGCTCGCAGAGTCTTGACTGCCAGGCGCGCCGCGCGCCTCAGAATTTTCCGCACTGTCGGAAAGTCCACGCGCCACGCCAAACCCTTGTCTTCAAGTGCCGCTTTCCTTTTCTAACTACCTTTTCTGTCTCTTATGTAAACTTTTCTGAAGTCGAGGTTTGCGCGCCACACTTTTGGACGCGACACGCCTGACAACGGTTCTACTCGCACGCAAGAACGTGGAATTCCGGCGCGCCACACTTCTAACCACGCACAAGATGCTAGCAAGAACGTCCGATGAGGTGGAAACTTTTCGTCTGCAAGGAGAATGCAGATCGCAATACAGTCGTTATAACTGAGTAATAAACCATTTCCATAATTTATAGCACCTTCAGGTAAACAAATGTAGCTTCGTAAAAACAGATGTTTCAGTGTGCCCTACAGTAACAGCATTTATGATATCCTCTATAAGCCAGGTATATCGAGGAATTCGTATACTTTTCGCAAACCTACGTATATCGCGATCGTGTCTTGCCGATCGTTTCGCACATCGATAATATACATGGAACAGGTAGTACACAATACAAGACTGCGCTGGTTCCTGGAAAAAGCATGTGGAGTCGACGTAGAAATGGGAGCCCGAACTCGCTGTCTCTAAGTAGTGACGGGTACGATCTTCTGGCCTGCGAGAAGGAGCGCGCTCCTTCCGACGTTCCGGCACGCCACGCCAAATGCGTGCCGCGCTGGCGTGTGGCGCGCAAAAGTGGGTAAAGGGCCCAATTGTAGTAAGACGTCGTTGTAGTGATGAGCGTCGTGGTTTGAGTTTGCCGTAGGGATTGTAGCGCGAGCTCGACAAACGTGTAGAAAATTAGAGAGTTCCGTAATGGAGCAGTCAATGTATTGTTTTGTGCGGATGGAATGAGTGATTCTCAGTTTATTTGTCATATTTTTATAACGGTCCCAGTCCGTAGTTGAGTGCAGGTTGTGCGTGGGAGTCGAATTAGCTGGCGTAATCATGACAGGACGATGATTAGTGCTAAAGTCCTCAGTAATTGTGAAGTCGAAGTTGTGGTGGAAATCGGTGAGAAAGAAATCAAGCGTGGACGACTTGCATTTGCCGGACTGGAAGGTAAAGTCTTCTGGGTACACGATGCGATACCTGTGCGTTTGGTAGTGGCTGTATAAAGTATTCCCAGCTTTATTGGCAGCAAAGTTATTCCAGAATTTATGCTTGGCGTTCCAGTCACTACCGATAATAAAGGGTGATCCCAGGTTTGTGAGAATGTCTAGGATTACCATGGTGAGTAAGTCTCCAGGCGGAATATATATCACTCCCAAAATGACTTTGGGGGAGTTTAATTTAACAAAGCACGCTTCAATAGGAAAAACACGAGTGGTATTAAAGATAGAAAAGCTGATGGAGTCATGTACAGGTATGGCCACCCCGCCACGTTTAACGTTACGATCTGCTCTGACCGCAGTGTAGCCAGGGAGGCTGAAAGTGTCTTGTGGAGTTAGCCAGGCTTCGGTAATGAGAAGAACTCCGACCCGAAGTCTGGCCACTGCCAGGAGAAGCTCATTTCGTTTAGCGGGAAGAGAGCCCGCGCTCCATAATAAAATGACCGGGAGAGGCATTTTAATTTACATCTTGGAGAAGAGACCAAAAAACTTTAAATTTGTCAGCAAGGGTGTGGCAAGGACGTAGTTGTTCAATCAGAGTACGAGTGAGGACTAGCATTTGTTCAATGTTGACAATTGAGTTTAGTTCGTGCATGCCAGTAATTAAGTCTGTCATTAGATTTAGATTATTTGAATTTTGACGAAAATTTATCAGCGGCGCCGTGGCAACTTCGCGAGCGGGAGCGCCGCTCGGCGCGAGGAGTGGGGAGAAGACTCGCGTCCCACCATATTAACTCGTTACATCTCCCCCTCCCTTCGGAGGACGCGATCTTCCCCCACCTCTTTTATCCATTGTCTACTATTTACAAACTTACTTGCTACCCGCCACCATACTTATACCTACTATGTACAAACTTACTAACTACCCGCCACCTTAAACCAACTTAAAACTATCTGGCCTATTCGGCGGAGGGTCCGCCCGGCGGTCGGGGTGGAGGGTTGAACCGAACCCGGAGCTGCTGCCTCCGCAACATCTTGAATTTCTGCCCTTTGCGGAGGGCGGGGAGGTCGATCCGCAACTCCGGGGGGTCGGGGATGAGTCGCCAGGGGGGTCCCGTGGCTGACGGGCGAAGTCGGTTCGTGCTAGTGGAGGGCGTGACTGGCGGGGTCTCCATCAAGGCCGGGTGGTGCGAGGGGAGAAGGGGGGGGGCAGTGGCTGGGCTTGCTTCTGCGGCGGCTGTGGCTGCGGCGGACGTGGCGGCGGTGGCTGCATCGGCGGTGGTTGCATCGACGGTAGCTGCGTCGGTGGCTGCGGGGTGGTCGTCGGCTGGTGGTGTCGGGTGGCCATCACTGGCCATGGTGGGGGTGGTGCCTGAAGTAGTGTCGCCAGTATGGACGCTCCGGGTCCCCTCGGGTCTGGTGGGGGGGAGGCGGAGGTCGCTTATTATTTGCGGTCGCGGCCTCTCGCCCCTTGGTGCTGCCGGCAGTGGGAGACGGCTCCTCTCCACCACCTCCACTATCGCCAGCTTCGTGGCTTCTGTCGGGCGCGGGGGCGGCCGTGGCTTCGGCGGGGGTCCCCGCGCTGGTGGTGAAGGGCCTCCAAAATCCAGCCTTCTCCTTACGGCCGGGGCGGCTGGTCTGACCCCAGCCTCCGCCGGTTTTACCCTGCACTCCAACGGACGGATCGCGTTTTCTCGCCTTAATGGCACGGCTGCCTGACGGGCTACCTCGTGAGCGATTCTCTGTTTGGCTGGCATGTTGACGCTTCGCTCTGCCGGCTGGCTCCTTCGTACGGCCTTATCAGTGGTCCTGTTTACATTTCGCCAGCGCGAAACCTGCCTCGTGATCCTTATCGTCGCAGCCCTCTGTTGGTAATGATTAGTGGCTGCGGCTGTTTTCGCGGGTCCCGCGGCCGTCGCGTCATCGGCGTCCGTGGTGCGGTCTGCGCCAGGCCCCGCGGTGGGGGAATCCTCCTCCCCCCCCCCACCGCACGGCTTGAGGTCCTGCAGGTGCGCTCTCCAGGTCTTCCGCCCGCACCGTAATACCACTAAATTTGGCCCGACGTACTCGTGTACTTGGTGCGGACCCGAGAATTTCGCCAATTTCGCCGCGAAATTCTTCTCCGCGGAGGACAGCGGGTGCTCCCCGAGCATAACATATTCTCCAATGCGGGGCCGCCAATTCCGCCTCCTCAAATTGTAGGCCTTTTTCTGGGTATCCGTGGCCTGGGCTTGAGCGTGGCGGGCGAGACGAATGACTTCTTGCAGGCGGTCCAATTCTTCGGATCGCGCGGTCCATTGGTCCCCGCCGTCCTCCTCCGTGATTTCCATGGTCGGCTAGTGGAGTGCCCCGGGGGTGGCCGGCTCCCTTCCGTAATTGAGGTATGCCGGTGTGTATTCCGTGGAGTTGTGGCGAGCGGAGTTATACGCGAATCCTATTTCTGGTAACCATTTGTTCCAGTCTCGGTGGTTTCCGTCGATCAGTTGGGCGATCATGGTCTTGATGACCCGGTTGACCCGCTCCACGGGGTTACACTGGGGGGTGTACGGGGGGTCTTACGGTGTTCGATTCCGTACCCCCGGAGCATCTCCGCGAACTCCTTACTTATGTATTGTTTCCCGTTGTCCGAGATGACGCGCCGGGGGCACCCGAAGCGGAGCACCACCCTCTCCCTGAAGGCTCTAGTGACGGCTGGGGCGGTGGCTTGTCGTAGCGGCTGGAGTTCGACCCACTTGCTGAACTTATCCTGCATCACGGCCAACATCGTGAAACATTTCGTTGACCGTGGAAGGGATCCAACCAGATCGATGGCTACCACGTCCCAGGAGTTTGCTGCTGGCGTGGTCTGCATGCCGCCCGCGGGTGCCTGCTGGAACGCTTTGTGTTCCAGGCACTTTTGGCAGCGCTGTATGTACCGGCGTGCGTCGCGGATCATTCTGGGCCACAAGTACTGGCGTGTTAATCGGTCCGCGGTCTTGCTGACGCCCAGATGTCCTGCGGTGGGGGCGTCGTGCGTTTCCCGGAGCACCGCCTTCCGAAGGGGTTGAGGAACGCACGTCCTCCATTCTTCTTCGGACCAGGGACCATGAATGTTGGAAATGTGCCGGTATAGGCGCCCCTTGATGATTCGGTACTCCGGGTAACGGTGTGGCTCCTTCTCGGTGGCGGCTCTCATCCTGTCGTACCAGGCGCAACCGGTAGGCGTATCGGGGTTGCTTACTTCTTCCAGCGGTGGGGTTAGTTCTTCATTTGGCCGTCGGAAGAGGGCGTTCGCGACGACGCTGGTCTCTCTTCGGCGAAACTGGATCTCGAAGTCGTATTGCTGGAGCTCTAGGCCCCAGCGAGCTAAACGGCCGGACGGGTTGTCCATGGTTGTTAACCACTTAAGGGATTGGTGGTCAGTCAGGATGGTGAATCTGTATCCCCCCGGATACGGCCGTATTTTGTGGATGCCCCATACTACCGCGAGGCATTCCTTTTCTGTTACGGAATAGTTTCATTCCCCGGAGTTGAGTGTACGGCTTGCGTACGCGATCACTCTTGCTTCCCCGGCTACTTCCTGCGTGAGCACGGCTGCGAGGCCCTCGTTACTAGCGTCAGTCTGAAGGATGAAGGGCTGGCTGAAATCTGGGGACGTCAGGATAGGGGCGACGGCTAGCTTGTGACGAAGTCACGTCGAGAGCCGTGCGAACGCCAGGCATCGAGACAATGGGCCTAGTTCGCGCCATGGCCGCCAGGCGGCCGCCGCCGCGAGATGGCTCTCGCGGGTGAAGATTAACGGCCTCGCAATATAAAGGCCGCGGCGAGCGGAATAAGGAGCTCTTGTGCATGTCGTAATACTGCTTCACGCAATACCAGCAAGACGCTCACTTTTTGATATTCTCGAGGTGTGTCAGTGTCGGCCATCGCCACTACTGTACCATTACCAGCCTCTGTCCGCAATCAGCCGAGATTCATCTTGCGCTCCGCCTACGTCAGAGAGGTGACTCCGCGCCCATTAGGCCGGAGACCTATTGCACTCTGAAACTCCGTTATACGACTCCCATACGGACACGCCTATACGGCCGTCCAGGGCAGAACGTTCCACAGACTCCGAATCCCGAACTCCTACCGACTCGCCGCAATGTCGCCGCCGTCGCGAACCGACGCGCCCGCCGAACGAATACAAACTCGGGGCCCCACCGTGTCGGAAAGAATTACAAACAGAATTTGTATCTAGCTCGTCAATAAACACTGTTACTTGTTAACAACGCCTACTACTCATTCGCCGAACCTGGCCATACCGACTGAGTCGGCAACCATAATCCCTTCTCTGTCCCACCGGTAACCGTCTCGCCACCGGAGACCATTACAAGCTGCTGGCAGACAGTGTCAAATGCTGCTGCTTCTTCGGGGCCCCAGTTCCACTTCTGCTTCTTCTGCAGCAGTCGTGTCAGCGATGCGGCTAGGCCGGCGAACCTGGGGATGTACCGCCGGTACCAGGATACCATCCCCAGGAACCGTTGTAGTTCCTTAAACGTGGTTGGTGGGGGTATCAGGGCGATGGCTCGTACCTTATCGGGGTCGGTGGCCACGCCCCTGCTGGTTATCGTGTGCCCGAGGTATTGCAGCTCGGTTCGGCAGAACTGGCACTCGTCCTTATTGAGTTTCAGTCCTGCCACCCGTAGCCGTTGGAGGACCTCTCGCAGCTTCTCGAGGTGTTCTTCGAAGGTTGCTCCGATTACAATGATGTCATCCAAATATGCGAACGCTCGGGGATCCATTTGAGGTCCAATGACATTGTCCAACAGGCGTTGGAAGGTGGCCGGGGCGGAGTGTAGTCCGAAAGGCATGACTTTGAATTGGAGTAGGACTCGCCCCGGTACCGTGAAAGTGGTAATCGGGCGGCTATCGGGGTCCAGGGGCACTTGCCAGTACCCATTGGCCAGGTCCAGTGTGGAGATGTATCGGGCGCCACGCAATTTCTCTAACGTGGCTTGGACCTGGGGCAGCGGGTACGCGTCCTTTTCCGTGACGTCATTTACCCGGCGGAAGTCAATGCAGAATATTTTTTTCCATTTTTTTTGTGACGATGACGACCAGGGAACTCCACGGGCTGGAAGACGGCTCGATTATTCCCTCCGCGAGCATCCGTGTCAACTCCTCGTCTATAATTACCTGCATGGCGGGGTTGCGTGGCGTATATCGGTGTTTTACCGGCTCGGCCCCGGCTTTCAACCGGAGGCGATATTTCGCCATATGTGTAAGCCCTGGCAACTGGTCGAAGTGCTGCAGCTCGCTGACGAGTAACGCCTCGAGTTGCTAGGTTTGTTCCACGGTGCATCCCTGTAGGCCGGGGTTTGGATGAATGGTGGTGACTTCGTCCGGTGGGCTCCACAACATACCCCGGACCTGTACTGTTAGTCCGAGGGTTTGGAGCGCGTCAATCCCCAGGATCATGTCCTGCGTGAGGCTGGGGAGGACCCCACATGTGATGGCAAGGACACAGTCCCCGACGACCATCCTTAATTCCACCTCCCCGTCTAGCGATGCGGTGGCGCCGTTGGCGACTTGAACCCATCGGTCCGTGCCGGTTATTTGGTCGCCGTTTTGTTGACACCATTCCGCTGCCTCCCGATTGATGTAGGAGAGGAAGGCTCCGGTGTCCAGCAGGGCCTGGAATTCCCGGCCATGAATGTTTATGGGCAGATGGAGGCGGCTATCGGTTTTAGGGGTTGTTGAGGCCGTTGGGGTTGTGTGGTCCGGTAGTGTCCTCGTCCACCGGACCCGTTGTTGTTTCCCGCAGCCGGGGAGCATTCGCAGTCCCGACTGAGCCGGCCTTCAGTCCCGCAGCGGCTGCAGAATCGCCGCCCAAGCCGGCGACATTCCCGGCGAAAATGGCCGCGCTGGCCGCAGTTCCAGCAGCATTGGTCTCGGTTGTACCGGCTATCTACCTCGGCGAGGCTAGGTTTCGGAATGTCCGGCAGAACCGGGGCGCTGCTGGGCTCCTCTTCGCGTAGTGCCTCGTAGTCGGCGGCCAAGCCGAGGAGCCCGGAGAGCGAGCTGAAGTCCCCTCGCTTGATGTAGTGGCAATACGCTGTTCGCATATTGGAGTATAACCAATCCAGCTGGCTTGCCGCGGACATCTGTCCGTGGCGGCGCATGAGTGTTCGGAAGACGACGGCGAATTCGCGGACGTTTTCGCCCGGGCGTTGGCGACGCTTCGCAAAATGCTTCGCAAAATAAACAGAAAACGCACATATGAGGATATTTTCCACAATTTCTTAATTTCATCCGATCCTTTGATTTCAAATATTAGATCACACATTGCACACAAAAGATAAAGTAGTTAATGTTGCCCAAAGTACATTTGTTATTGAATAAAGAAGTCTATGAAGAAAATTTAGAAGAATTAATGGACATGCCGCACACCAGAATGTGATCTAGACACGGACAGTGAAATCGGCAAGCCTTAAAAAGAATCTACATAGAATCAGTATTTATGTGAAACGGAAATTACTACAGATATTGAAAAGTGTGTTTTGTTGTCTCAATTTATGCATAGTATTTTATATAAATATTACGTTTGATCCTAATTTCGACTGCCCAAATCTATTTCTAAAACATATATTTCTTTTTAAGAAAATAAGAAAGCAATGCGATGCTTCGTCGTTTATTTATTAAGGTTCAACTAACTATAATAATAATAATAACCTAAGTTTATGAATTATGGATCGCTATATTATATTTATATTCATTTCCATAAAGACATCACGAAGACATAATCAATCGGGTACAAGAACAGGAATGTCTAGATACATATTTACTCGTTTTGTCTCACATGCGTACACAATTTTATTAATTCTGCTCAAGGTCGCAAGTTGGCGCAGCTGGAGTTTGGATTTTCTAAAACTAGAATGTTTAGTGATTATATGGGTATAAAATTTTTTTGGACAATTTTGGACATTTTTTTAAATTGACAAAAAACAATTTTTTTTTTTAAAGTTGAAAAACATAAATAAAATCATTAAATTTGGGATTTTTTTCACATAAACAACTTCTTAACAATCAACCCCAATGTGTAGTGTGATGGTAGAACATTTTTTCATTATTCTAATACTAATTATTTACATTCATATGACAGCCGTCTCCAGAAGTGAATTTACTGTTAAAAATTCGGGATTTAAAATGTTTAAAAAGTTAATTTTTTCATAATTTCGTATCCATTAGTACTCAAGGATAATGCTCATATAATTATGTCAAAAAAAAGAGGTACTTCCGAGAACAAAGATAGCGGCGGGCCGCGCCAGGCGCGAGGAGTGGTGGGAAGACTCGCGTCCCACCGTATTAAGGTAGATTCACACTATCCGTCTAGCCGGCGGCAGGCTGACAGCCGGCGAACGACCGTCAGCTGGTTGGTTCATTCTCACTATCCGTCTAGCCGGCGCGTTGCAGCGCACAGTGGCCTGGCCGGGTTGAACGGCTTGGTGTGATTTGTGCATATCTTTTGAGCTAGAAAAGCTATCGGAATGAATGTTGCGCCAAAAATAGGATAAAATTATCCCTTTCCAATGATATATAATCTAATGGTTTTTACATTTATTTAAGTTTTCTTTTTTCATTTTTTTAAGTTAATTACAATCAATAAAATTGGAGAACTATTTATACAGTACTTTATTTAATGCCCTTTTAAGTGGTTTAAATCGCATGATGTGGAAACTTTTCGTTTCCAAGTTATAAGGAAAAGTAAAATAGTAGAGGAAAGTAGTCAAATATCGTTATTTTTAAAGAACAGTCTTTTGCGATAAATTATAATCCTTTATTAGTAATTAATCTAAATAATCTATCAAAAAGTAATACTGAATACATTAAAGTTTTCCACAGAGTTCCACATTCTAACTAAATATGTAATTGGAATATTTTCAGTACACCCTCCTCTACATAATTATATAAAAAACATATCCTATTTCGTTTTACTTTACAAATTATTATAGTTTTTCAGCCTGTTATTTAAAATGCCAAGTAGTAGGATTAATTAAATTACATTTTATGTTTAATAGTAGGGTAGACCGGGGGCGATATTAATACGGGGGCGATTGTAACACGTTAAATATCTCAAAACATATGACAGATAGTAATCCAAATTTCGGATATATGATGAAGAATGACATTTGGAATACACACATCCATGTTCTAGCAGTATAGATACACAATAGACATGTATAGCGAAGAATAGTACATTGCGTGACAAGGGAGAGAATAAGCGATTTCGATGAACGTGAAGTTTACTGCCCGAGCGCAGCGAGGGCAGCAATTCACGCAAGCCAAAATCGCGTCTCTCCCTTGTCACGCACTATATTTTTTTCAACACCTGCATGGAAGGTGTGTTTTTGAAAGCCTACTGAACGATTCGCAAGAAAATATGGAATACTGTACTCAAAATGTTGATGGCTTAAGGGGGTAGACACGTCACGTGACCTGGCCGATTCGGCAGGTCGGTATTACAGCAGGTTTTTTCTGCACAGAAATGGTAATACCGATAGATCGCCGATTGCCCTGTAAACGCGAGAGGGAGCTGTTTGCTATTTCCGTATTTTATTCTGAATAAGGAAATAAATTCTCAGCTGTTGCGTTGTACTTATAAAAATTTAAACGGAAGTCGGCTGGTACTGCAAACGTAGAAAATTCATTGTACATTTTAATTACTTGAAATGTGCTTATGCTACAATATTCTACGTTAGCAGTAAGGAATTATAAGTGAAAAGGGAAAATAGATGAGGGGATGTCCCCAGAAAATAAAGTTTGTTAGGTTAGACATTTTTTTACTAGCAAAGCACCGAAACAGAACATAAAATACACTTATTACACGTCCTATGCAGAAAGCAGTTATGAACAAACATTATATATAAAATTGTAAGGAATCGATTGACGTCACTTTTGCAAAGATCTGATTAGAAATTGCAGAACTTCAAATTCGTCACTGCTTAGCGTGCAACATTGTATAGTCCCGCTGGTTTCGAGCGTCGAAGCCCACGAAACTCAGCGAGACACATGATTGTTGGCGAGCATCGCGTTTGACGACTCTAGCTAGAAAATCACCCCGTATAAATGCTAAGAAACGATAGTGTGAAGCGGCGTGCGTTTCAACTGCACATTGACAATATCGTAGATTCTAGGGCCTAGAATATTAGCTCCGTAATACGATGTTCTTCACCAGACCACTGCATTACTGATGAAAATGATGCCAAACATGGAGCAATTCGGCCTATTTTTAGTGAACGTAGTGTGTGTGTGTCCTAATCATGTATTCATAAGAAAAAATAGACCGAATTGCTTCGCAACTCGACTCATTTTCGTGGACATAAACTCACCAATCCATCGGTGGTAACACTCTTATCAAGGTGTACTACTCAAGTCGCCGTCGACCGAGGGCTCTAATAAATGTGCATTTATTTGGGAAACCAAAGCCGCGTCACTCGTGACACCTACTCGCGAACAGATATATGTATGTACGAGAAGAAGCAATGCAATTTCCCGATGACTTGAAGCAACATTTCAATAGGTAAATGCATGAATCTCTGGGATCAGGAATTCCCAACCAAGTGATGCATATGTAAGAACTGGCGAAATTCAACAATAGTTTGTCGTCTAAATTTTACAATTAAAGTATTTATTTGACGCGAATATACATATGTAAAGTTTGTCAGCAAAGTCTTTCTCAATTTGAGTTCTATGGAAGGCTGACTTTCCTTCGCCATGCAAAGTCCTCTCTTGTCCTTCACGCTGGCAATCATGTAACTTTCGTGGGTTTCGACGCTCGAATCCAGCGGGGCCATACAATGTTACGCACTAAGCAGTGACAAATCGTCAGTTCTGCATTTCTAATCAGATCTTTGCGAAAGTGATGTGAATCGATTCGTCATGTTTTCTCGATCAAATTGGCTCCAAAAATGATATTATTCGGACCATAATTAAGGAAATTACGTGAAAATTTGTTTGCAGAATTGGAAGCTCGTTTCGTTAAAAATAGTCTGCTTTAAATTATTTGCTGTCAATTTAATCGGGAGAATGCCAGGAATCCATTTGTGTCACTTTCATATTGATACGATGAAAAAAAAAACAAATTCTGTTTCTATATAATCGATGACACATCGCCGAGCAACGGCGATCTCGTGCGGCTCGGGCAACAAAGGTTCTCGTCGGTTATTCGAGCATCTACCGGGCTCAACGCCGGTCCCGACCAGCGAGCGGCTAACGAGACTTTACATTCAGATATATTGGCCGGTGCGTTTCGTAACGCGTATTCTCCCACCATAGGTACCGCTTGCCTGCCTCAGTGCTCCTGTTTGCAACGTTTTCTGACTCGCTCTCGTTCCATCTCACTCTCGCCTTCGCAGAACAAGAGTGAGCCAGAAGTGATGGGGTTAGCGCCAAGCTTCTGGTGTGTATAGGCCAAACCGAGCTGTCAGCGTAGAAATACACACATCAGAATAGGTGTGCCTTAGCTCCGAAAAAATTCAGGAGCTTTATTGGTCTGAACATTGATTCTTTCTCGATAGCTTCATCTCGTATTGGTCATAACAGCCACACGGCTACGTTCAGACGGAGCCGAGCAGCATTCCCGTTACCCCACCATACTCCTCGATCGCTGTTCGCGAAAACGAATTGACCGGCCAATATATCTGAATACGACCTTAGGATAAAGATATAATGAAAGATGAAAAATTATTCGAAGCCCAAGATGAAAGGCCTTCGAATAAAAAAAGGAAACTAATAAATACCCGAAGCTAAATAGAATTTTAGATTTAGGGTACACACACCCTACCCCAAACCACGTGTCGATCAGTCACTGGGGCCATTCGGAAGTATATTCTTTTATTTAAATAATGCCCATCTCTGCATAGGACCGTAAAGAATTACAAAAAAAAATCGGGGAGTCAACTGTTGACTGATTTGGAGACTTTTCCTTGTTGTATGTTATATACAATAGTCGGAAGAATAATAATAAGAGCAATAATTGCAAATAATTGCTGTAACTTCCACATTCTGAAAATATGATATCAGTAAATCAATATTTCCAGTATTAGTAAAAAAGTTCCAATCTCTTTTTTTATTTTAAATAATGTGGCCATATAATTATAACATAAATTCGACAGCGATTTCAAGTGATGTATGTGTTACAATAAAAGCGTTAATTTAGTAAATGTACACAGTTCCCAACAGTTATATGCCTAAAATGCATATAACCTAACCTACAATCGTCCGAAAATTCATACATTGACTGCATCACGCTTTTACTGTGGCTTGTGTATCCAACTAACGCTTCAGTTTTGCTATGATTCCACGTCGGCAGTCCTCCCGAGTAGGCGCCATCTCGTGTCCACTAGCTGAACTAAATTTGTCACGTGACTTGCTCTGTATTATCGCCAATATGGCGGAACTCGTATTTGGGACTGAAGTCACGATTTTTCATTATTCGTCCTTATATGAGCAAATTTGGGGCTGGGTTAGGACTCATTCGAAAGAGGAAGGTTCAATGCAGAGCGCTCTTCTCACCGTTTCAGTCACAAAGCTCTTTTAGTGACCTAAAAATACTTGGATTCTGCGGGTGTATTTTGTCGACTTTTGGTCTACTTTGGACACTCATATTATTAGATATCAACACAATCTCGTTGAACCATGAGAAGAGCGCTCTGCATTGAACCTTCCTCTTTCGAATGAGTCCTAACCCAGTCCAAAATCTGCTCATATAAGGATGAATGATGAAAAATCCCAACCCCCTGTTTCGAGCCAGATTGTGTCGGTATACAGCGCGCTGCATTACCCGTGTCTACCCCCTTAAAATCTTTCTTTTTTTCGCTGAAATAAACTAAAAAAAATGCTTCCGATAATGATTATAATTTGTGGTTATCTCGCCACTCAATAAATTTTTGTATACCGTCTTGTGCTTTTCTTTTGATTTTGGTGACAGCAAATTTTCTTCAACCGCTTTTGCAGCTTTTACTACTTCGGCGGGCGTGTGGTATCTCGTATCGCTATCACTCTCATTATTACTCATTTTATCTTTTAATTTTATCTTTTAATAAAAAGGGGTGCTGTGACAGTTGTAACATCAAGATAAAATACACATGATCGATAACGATTATTCGAACAATTGCATCTTCATACCACAGGTTAACGCCAAACTCCAGTTTCCTTGGGAGCAAAGTAAAAAATTGCGAATACGCATGCGCGTAAAATCTTTTTCCCTTGGGAGAAAAGTAGAAAACGCGAATACGTCTGAAATTAGTCATTTTGCTCCCACTCAACAGGCGTAAAAAAACACCCATTTTCATGCAGGTGTTGAAAAAAAAACTTTTCGATACCCTAAAGTAGCTTTTCCTAACTGATTTCAAATTGTAATATAAATACTTCCTTTGCAAGTACGTGTTTTTTCTTTTTTTTAATACTTAATCTGACCACTTTTAAAGTAATACCGACCGTTACTTATCACTTTTGCCCGTCGCGTTAATTAAAATTTATAATTTAAGTTCAATAGTCTGATAGGGAGCGATTGCAACATCGGCAGTACGAATCGGTTGTACCGTGACAGAACTGAATAGTGACAAAGAAGATGAATAATATTGTCGTGTTTGCATGGCGTCCTATAGCACAGCACAAGCAAACCAAATAAAAAATGGGTGCAATGTACTGAATGTAAGAATTGAACACATGGAGAATGCATCAGCCAAAATGTTTTCTACTTCTGCCACAATTGCGATACCGCATAATTGGTTATAAATTTTACATTTTTCATTTATTATTATAATTCAAATCAATAAATATTTCAACTTTGTTAAGTTAAATTTGTGCTACTATCGACTTCAAGCATTACTACAACCGACTCGGGGTCAGGGACGGTTTTAACACTTTCTCCGCTTCCGATTTTTTATTAATAACCTGGATATTACTTGACATACAGCGGAACTGTTATGTCTCAATAATGTTAGATAAGTACGTAACATTTTCGTATAAGAACTTTTGTTTTAACCGTGATAGTTCTTGCATAATCGTATTCCAAACTCAAAGTGTTACTACCGCCCCCGGTCTACCCTACCTATTGCGAGAGAATACAATGTTAGCATTATTTATTCTTCGTTATATATATACAATAAAAGTACGATTTTACTTTTCCTTATAACATGGAAATGAAAAGTTTCCCCCACATGCGATTTAAACCACTTGAAAGGACATTAAATAAAATACCAAATAAACAGTTTTCAAATTTCATTGATCATAATTAAGTTAAAAGAAATGGAAAGAAGAAACCTTAAATAACCGTAAAAAACAGGGATAATTTTATCCTATTTTTTGCCACAAAATGTCACCAAATCGTTGAAGCCGGCCCACTGCGGCGGCGCTCGGCGGGCGGCGGTCGACGGGCGGCAGGCGGCGGTCGACGGGCGGCAGGCGACGACGATCGACGGGCGGCGGGCGACAGATACCGTCCGTAAAAGACTGACCTGGCCCCCTCCACCAGGATGTGATTTTTACTGTGCCCAGAGGTCTGTCGGGCAGAAGTCGTTCAGTTTTCGTTCAACGCACACTAGTGATAGTAACGAAGAACCAGCGTTCAAAATGTTTGGAAATTTTTCCTTATTGGACTTAGCAGCTATTGCTATTTCGTTGGAGGAGGAGGAGGAAGACAACGCTCAACAAACCAGTGTGCCAAGAAAATGGGTGCATAAAAGTTTGTTGAAACGGCAGACAGAAGGAGAATTTTTCACCTTGTACAAGGAATTGATGGACGATGATTCAAAGTTTCATCAGTACTTCCGAATGTCGATCTCCCAATTCAACGAACTATTGGCGAAATTAGGACCTGCAATAGCTAAACGAGATACAACGTTTAGGAAGGCAATAACGCCAATTGAGAAGTTACCAGTGTGTTTAAGGTAAATACATTTACATTATATATTACAATTTTACTATAGTCCAATTATAAATAGTATTTTACATATTCGCGTATGCGTTTCACATAGTATATCTCGCTTTCCAAATTAACGGAATTAAAAAAAACCGAAATTAAGCAATGAAATTAACACAGGAGTAGCACTAAATGAACAGATTCGCGACAGCATGACCGGTGGGTCAGTGCAAGCGGAATTTTTTAAGTCGCAAAACAAACTAACCCAAGTTACAGAAGGAATTTCTTGGAACTTTTTTTTATCATTTTTTGTAAAATACATATAAGGAAAAAGGTGTATTTTATATATTTTACAATTTTATATACATATATTTTGGGGTAAATTTGTCGAATTGCATCTTCCTCAGGGATTTCAATGACTTTGAAATATGTTTTCAAGGTCAACGTTCTGAACAACTTTTCCCTATTCATGTAACCGTCACTCGGCTTTAGTTTTCGAGATATTCGCGAAAACTACTTAATTGGTTACTGGACCGTTCACAGTTTTTGCCGGCATCTCGAAAACTGAAGCCGAGCGCCGGTTACATGTATGGGGAAAAATTGTTCAGAATGCTGACCTTGAAAAAATATTTCAAAGTCATTGAAATCCCTGAGGAAGATGCAATTCGACAAATTTACCCGATTTTTATAATCCTTATTACAAAATATGTACATTAAAAATATTAAAAATATATACATTATAAAATAGTTATGAAATAAGACTAAAGTAAAACTAAATTAAACTAAACTAAAAATACAAAAAATTAAACTAAATTCATAAAATTAAAGCGATGGATCGCGCGATAGGGACCCCCCATCCGAACTGCGGTTTGAACAAGTCGCGTTGACAATGTGTTCAAATTCCAAATCTGACACAATATTATATATTTTATCTTTTGCTACGTGTTGCTCCATTTCTGAGAATGTAATTAATGTATCTCCGATACTCTCTAAAAAATTACGAATCGGATGTCTTTTTTCCGGCGGATTTGTTCTTTCTTCGAAGCGTGATTGATGCTGCTGCTGCTGCTTCTCGTACGAGTCGATTACGAACCTCATTAGTTGCGCGGAGGGTGACTGGTAGTCCGTTTTTTTTTTTTGGTTTTTTGCGGGAGGGGGGTTCTGGTGGCTTCCTTCTACTGCCTCGACCTCGTCTTCGGGCGGCGAGGCTATTGGCGGTGTGGCAACAGTCGCCGGACTGTAATCACCTGCGCCGGACGTAGATGGTTCCACGCAAAATTGGTGGGGGATGCTCGAGAGCGTGTCCCGCTCTTGGAAGTACGGCAGCAGAAATGCCATCTGCTGCTCGTACTTCCACAATTTTTGCTTTGAGGCCGCTTGGCCCGATTTAGTTCTTTTGTTTTTCACCGCTCTCCGGTATTGGTCGCGCAAAGAAAACCACCGGTCTTTGCATTCAGTGCCTGAAAATAATTATAAATTAGTAATTTATATATTTTTAAAAAATTGTAATTCCTTTTAGATTTTTCGCCACAGGAGACTCGATGTTGACCATAGCTTTTAGCTTTAAGTTGGGTCACTCCACGGTCTGGACTATAATAAGAGACGTGTGCGACGCCATTGTCGAGAGAATGATGGCGGAACAAATGCCATTTCCAGCAAAAGAAGATTGGGAGAAGATAGCAAAGGACTTCTGGGATGTTTGGAACTTTCCAAATTGCGTGGGAGCCCTGGACGGCAAACACGTACAAATTGAGGCACCAGCAAAGAGCGGCTCATTGTATTTTAATTATAAGAAAACATTTTCGATAGTTTTGCTAGCGTTAGTAGATGCGAATTATAAATTCATCGCCGTCGACGTCGGGAGTTATGGGAAAAATAGTGATGGCGGCATTTTTAGTCATTCGCACCTGGGACAGCGATTCGAGAACGGGACAACGAATCTCCCGGAACCGAAATGTCTCCCAGGTACTAATGATAAGATGCCATTTGTAATGGTTGGGGATGAGGCTTTCCCGCTAAAAAACTATTTGTTGCGCCCGTATGCAGGGCCACAAGTAGAAAAGGAGGAAGCCAAAGCTACTTTTAATTACCGATTGTCCAGAGCGCGAAGGGTTGTGGAGAATGCGTTTGGCATCCTTGCCCAAAGATTTAGAGTTTACCGCAGGGTATTGAAATCACAACCGAAATATGCAGACAAAATTATATTGTCAACATGCATATTGCATAATTTTTTAAGTAAAGAAAACATTTTGTCTAATTTACATACAGAGTGTGACGGGCAGCGCAATAGGTTGTTAAACGGTATTCGAAGGCAGGGAGGCTGCGGAGGAGTCGCAGCTCTTGGTACACGGGAAACGTTCAAAAAAATTTTCACGTCCGACGCGGGAGCCCTACCGTGGAATCGATAATTAGTGCGTGCGTGCGTGTGTGTGTGTACATTAGGGTGGTCCTTATTTTTCAACTTTAAAATTTGTATCAACTTAAAAAAAATATCTTCGTGTTTTTTATTTGTATATTTTGATATATAAAGGTCGCTCAAGGACTTTATATTTCGCATGTAGGTACCACAAGTTTGGCAATAATTGTTACTTGTCAATTTTAATGAAACGGGGCCCATATTTATATATCAGAATCCGAAACCATGTTTTTATCTATGCGTTTAACAACCTAAATAGAATGTACGTCACAGTTTGCGTCTGCATCTGATTCGAAAGCTGCTGATGAGAGAAATTTAAATGTGCATATAAAGCCTTATTCCACAACACAATACAGTACACACTTGTTATAAACCCGTTTCTTCTATGCGATGTATGCCCTAATTTTAATGTTATTCTCTCACTTAAAAGTTAATAAAATTATTTTGTTCTTATTGCAAAATTTTTTATCAATTTATTATTATTATTACCAACGTAGTAATATTTCAATGCCACTGAAAGACCTTTAATCCTTAATATATTTTAACAAAATTTTAGACGAAATGCTTGTAAACTATTTGGAAGCTTCTGAGAGGGTCAGAAGGAAATTGTAAAAACTTGATTTTTTACCATACATATAAGGACCACCCTAGTGTACATATATGTAAGAAAGCCAGAGCGAATGTGTGTACAAATGAAGTGATGCGGTATGGGCATTCTGCTTTTTTCGTGGTAAATATTATATGCATGTGCACGGTGTATAAAAATTAATCTTATGTCGCGACCACCATAGCGGGATTCTACACTTCCGGATCGGTGCAGGTCGGTTACAAAAATGAACCGCAAAATTATCCTTGACCAAGTTTTAGAAAGTGATGTTTTTTTATTGCGAAGCGAGCAACAATCGAGTATAGAATAAATAACGCACTATTACCAATGTTCCCCCAGTTTACGGTACTGCTATGAAACATGTAATCATTTTTATTTTCCTGCCAATACCCTACATTATTTATATTATAAATTTTATAATTATTTTATAACTGTGTCTATTACTTACCGGAAAATCCCAACTGTTTTCCTATAGTGGACCACAGCTCTCTCTTCACATGGGCATCACTATAGTCTGTATGCGCCAGATTGTACAGGCACTCCTGTTGCTGCACTAACACAATCAATTGTCCGTCCATCACTGACATATTGATACTAGTTTTGACACAAAGGGGTTGCTGGTGACTGATTTCTGTTTCGTCGGAGAGCCTACTCGACAGTCTTACGGAAATTTCGGCGGGGGGGGGGGGCGATATTCTGCTTCCTGTAATTGGCTGCTTTCCAATGGTTGCTCCTGATTGGGGAAAATTTTCCAACGCCCTCATGATGAACGGCAACAATAGGCATTACTTTGTCCGCGGGGAATCTCGCCCAGGTCTTGTAGTATACTCGGCTAGGTAATAATCGCGGGGTGGGGGGTATTCGGGGACGCTAGATTCTCGGGAACCGTTGCTCGGTTTTAGGCTGGCGATTTCTCCGCGCGAACCGAACGCGAGCGACTTTGCAATAAATCAAAAATATTTGTTTCCATTTTTGAAGAATAACATTGACATTGCAACTGACCAGTCTCACCCGTGTGTCCGGGTTAGAGCGTCTACCCCCATACAGCACACTCCGTTGCTGCATCCAGAGATGGGCATTGTCTAGATAAAAAATTATTTAAATAACGGGTCGAATAAAAGATACTTTATCTTTATTCGTTATTCGAATCTTCGAATAACACGGTTTACGTTTATTCGTTATTCGGAGCTTCGAATAACACGATTTATATTTATTCGAAACATCACGGATAAATAAATTTATTCGAAGTGAATTTATTCGGCGGCGGAAGATAATTTCTTTATTCGAAGTGAATTTATTCGACGGTGAAAGATAATTTTTTTATTCGAAGTGAATTTAGTCGTAAGATTATTACTTGATTCGAGGAACTTTTATTCGAACCGTCGAATAAGGTTTTTATCTTTATCCGTAGTTTATTCGACTTTTATTCGATTATAAATATAATCCACCGCAAGCAACAATGTATGGCTCTCCAGCCGAAGCTCGAACCAAGATCACAAGCCGCCGCCGAACAGCCCAAGTCCTCAGCTCGAGGCGAGATCGCGCGTCGAAAGTTATTCGAAGCCGTCGAATAAAAGTCGAATAAACTACGAATAAAGATAAAAACCTTATTCGACGGTTCGAATAAAAGTTCCTCGAATCAAGAAATAATCTTTCGACTAAATTCACTGCGAATAAAAAAATTATCTTTCACCGTCGAATAAATTCACTTCGTATAAAGAAATTATCTTCCGCCGTCGAATAAATTCACTTCGAATAAATTTATTTATCCGTGATGTTTCGAATAAAGATAAATCGTGTTATTCGAAGCTCCGAGTAACGAATAAACGTAAAGTATCTTTTATTCGAGTTTATCTAGATATTATCTTTGCCCAACTCTGGCTGCATCGTTGCCATACTGCAGTGGCAACGTTATGTACTGTATGGGCCACTATGGGTGTGACCGACCTTGAAACATAACAAAAAGTGTAGCTTACAAAAAGTAGAATGAATAAGGAAATTAAGTGCTATGCTTAATTGTCATATTTAATTGCATTCGTTTTCGCCTCACTCTTCTAACGACATACCACTATCTTGTAAAACTGGACTTCCTCTCCCTGGATCTGAAGATTATTTCAACTGGTTTTTGTCTTTCTTCACATTTTTCCTCCTCGGAATTGAAAAGTTCGTTCGTTCTCTGTATTACCTTTGTCCTTCTGTGCCCTAATATGCTCCGAACTACTGATATTCATTAATCAATGTGGACGTATGCAGAGGCCAAAAATTTTTTTTTCAGGTAAATCCAATGGAGGGTTCTTATAGAGCAACCATTTCTCTTTAATTTCGTTTTTTTTGGTTTTGTTCTATGATTTTTATTGAACGAGTTATTCGCCATCAAAGCAAAAAAGGAACTTTTCACTTTTAACACCTATAACTTGCGAACGCATGATCGTAGACAATTTTTCATTAGTGTTTTGGAAAGCTAAGAAATTATCCTTTCAAAACCGTTAGTTGCCAATTTCGTGAGATTTTTTTGCACCGCGCAAAATCCATTTTACAATGATCCCAAAAATTACATATTTACCATTTTTTGGTAAGCATGATGCCACTGCAAGGAAAATCAGGGAATCATTCAAGTATCCACGTTTTTGGCGAGTCAAGACTACCCGTAAACACTGTGCAAAAGGCCGGACCAATCAGATTTTTTTTTCTGTATGTCCTCGATGGTCAAACATGCGATATGGTCTGAAAAATTGAAGGATCACCTGTTTTACGTTATGTTTCTCTGTAAAACCTTTTCTTTTGTTCTCGCGGCTTTTGAACAGTCGTTGCACGATTTTTTGTTAGTTCAACGTCGTTTTAGTAAAAAGAAATGATTTAAAAAATGTAAGGAAAACATTTTTATCCAATCTCTTCGCAATGACAAAAACTGTACTTCAATAACTGACATTAGCACCACCCAAAGCGCGTCAACTAGTGGTGGTAAAAATGTTTTCCTTAAATTTTTGAAATCATTTCTTTTTACTAAAACGACGTTGAACTAACAAAAAATTGTGCAACAACTGTTCAAAAGCCGTGAGAACAAAAGAAAAGGTTTTACAGAGAAACATAACGTAAAACAGGTGATCCTTCAATTTTTCAGACCATATCGTATGTTTGACCATCGAGGACATACAGAAAAAAAAATCTGATTGGTCCGGCCTTTTGCACAGTGTTTACGAGTAGTCTTGACTCGCCAAAAACGTGGATACTTGAATGATTCCCCGATTTTCCTTGCAGTGGCATCATGCTTACCAAAAAATGGTAAATATGTAATTTTTGGGATCATTGTAAAATGGATTTTACGTGGTGCAAAAGAATCTCATGAAATTGGCAACTAACGGTTTTGAAAGGATAATTTCTTAGCTTTCCAAAACACTAATGAAAAATTATCTAAGATCATGCGTTCGCAAGTTATAGGTGTTCAAAGTGAAAAGTTCCTTTTTTGCTTTGATGGCGAATAACTCGTTCAATAAAAATCATAGAACAAAACCAAAAATACGAAATTAAAGAGAAATGGTTGCTCTATAAGAGCCCTCCATTGGATTTACCTGAAAAAAATTTTTTTGGCCTCTGCATAAGTCCAAACTAGGCAAAAGTTTCATATAAACAATTTTTTTTATATCTCCAATACGTTAGAAAATATCCAGGTGTTTACTGTTTCCGCGGACATCCTGTATAATGAACTAAACTATAAAATACTAGCATGCCCCGTCCCGGTTTCGCCCGAGGTATTAGCGTGACTGATTCGTGTTTATTAGAATTAATATCTTTCAAGGAAATGAAGTATTTTGAAAAAAAAAGCTTAATTGCTTCATAATATTTCGAAAAAGATAACATTCTTGGTATATATAATGATTTATTGACATTCGGATGAATTGTTATTGCGCATCTTATTTTAACTTCTCATAAGTTAACATACCTAGTCAATTCCTGGATCATAATTGAGTGCAAACTTTCCGGTAACATTCACTCTTATGAGTCCAGGTTTTACATTCCGCGTTGCTCGGCGTGTTTAACTGCCGAACCCTGGTGTATCTTAATATATAAAGCAGAAAGTGTTTGTGTGTTTTTGTGTCACCTAGAAACTCTCGAACGGTAAACTTAGGGATCACGAAATGTGTCGCCCAGCTCATTATACCTACCTAATACAGATGCACGTGGCTATTTAAAAAAAAAATCAAATAAATAAAAAACGATATTTTTTATAAAATCAAAATCTAAATTTCGGATGAAGCCGAATAGCAAAACTAGTATTTGCAAACGTTGAGCAAGCGCGGTTGATCTGGACAAATTTGATCGCACTCGGGGCATAAGTAATAACATCCACAGGGGGTACGAATTAATTTGCAACAGCTATTTATAACCTGACGATCATTCTAACATATATGTCCGCGCGAAAACGCTCGAGAAGCGTCACCATCTAGTGGTAACATCGTGGTACTGCTACGGGCGAGGTATCGCGCGGGCCGAATATGCGCATGCGCACGCGAAGTAGAATGTCGCATACACGGGTCACGTGGTCTGCAAACCAGCCGTACACATGACATGTTTACATATAAATATTGATCATTGCCATGTAGCTAGAAATCGAAAAAATACATAATTAATGTGGAAAAAATATAACCCTGTGGGGGGGGGGGGGAGGAATTAGAAGTTCCGAGGCTCGAACCTACGTTACAAAAGTTCGTAATGATATAACAGTCGGACACTTCGCCGCTGTGCCATTGACGCCGCTGAAAACATAATAGACATTTTAGACTGTAACGTTACAGCATGTTTAGATCGTTTGATTCCTACGCTGTTTTGCTGCATCTGAAGACATTGAAAATAGACATTGAAGACATTGATAAAGTATGTACTTAAGTTGGACCTATTAGTTCCTCTGACGCGGAAAAAACGGCGAAAAAATCGGTTTTTAATTTTTTTAAACTGCGGCGCACGAATTTGAAAAATCTATGCTTTTTAAACGATTTTATTCATCTTGATCCTCGGTTTAAAAAATAAAATTAACCCCGAGCGGGTGAGAAAATTAGCCAGTCATCAATAAATATAACCCATAACCACAAATCCAAACGACTTGAAATCAGCTACTCGCTTGCTTTACGAAAACGACAAAAAGCCGCTGCGTTCGGGTCGCTAGTTGCATCGTGATTTGAAATTAAATAAAAAATATTTCTAAAGAAGTCAGAGCTGCAAAATGTAAATCCATAAACAATAAAAAGTAGAAAATAAAAAATATATATAAAAAATGTATGTTAAACGATTCTATTAAAAATGCACTAAAACCTAAAAAGATTTGAAAGTGGCCAAAACTAGTACCAAACATGGCCAAAACTAGTGTGCAAGTGGCCACAAACGGTGAAAAATGTATTTCTTATATATTTTTAACTTTATTAATTATTTAACGATTTCTCTAGTTAATAAAAACTTAGATATTTATAGTAAAGATAGTGTAAAATTTGGTATAGCTTACAGTTTCCTGATTTTAAGTACAATTTTAAAGATAATTACGATGAAAGTCACTGAAATCCTTAAGGTGGCCACATACGGTGCGTCTACCCTACATGTTCAAAATTAGGTCAGTAGAAAAATAGAGTTACATTACGGATGAATTATCTCTATTCGCACACCACGTTTCATAATTTTTGAATTTCCGGGTTGCCGAACGTTCCTTGTTAGCGAGGTGCGGCTTATTATTGACGGCATCGCCGTTGAGGACTTCAGCGAGAGAATCACCCTGTATGTTCATAGAATCTTACTATTTTCAATAAAATAATACATTCATTATATCATTTCCAGTTACAGGAGGCACTTGTACAAGCGGGAGAGTTAAGCGCGCCTAGAGAAAAGCCCCGGAAGAAGGAGGAGGAGAAGAAGCAGGAAGGAGAAGTGGGAGCGCCCAAAACATTGGGAAGCGACGATAAAAAATGGAGAAAAGTAAGTAAATATGCGCAATACTAAATACTATATTCTTTTGTTCGTAATAATGTACTTTTGCCCGGTCGAAAGAAGATCCGTAGCAGGCGGTCTCGGGCGTTGCAGTCCGTCGCTGTGACGATTAGTCGCGAGTCACCTATTTGGGCACACTTTTAAAGACGGGGCACACGTATTTTGGTTATTGTCTGCAGTAGGCACATACGTTGTCGCACCGCGCGACGAAGAGACCGAACAAAACACATCGAGATCGAGTGGGATAGAGCGATCTGACCGACGAACGCCAAAGAAATAGCGTAGGCATCTCAGACGGTCAACCATTAATATATAATAACATACAAATTTCCTTATTTTTCACAATCTGTTTAGGAAAGTATTATCATTGGTTTGGTAACAGGATAATACTATTATCTTTGGTTTGGTATCAGGATAATACTTTCCTAAACAGATTGTGAAAAATAAGGAAATTTGTATGTTATTATATATTAATAGCTGGCCATACACGAAGAGATTTCCCGGCGGTCTTCATCCATCGCGGACAAACCCGCGATCAAAGTCTGCGGTGGATCAAAACTGCAAATACCCACTAACATACAACGAAAGTTGACAGACAAATCACGTTGGATAAATCGGTCACAGATAAACCTGCGTGTTAATGGATGAAAACCGCTAGTTTATCCGCGGATTTGATGGAAACTGTGGACTTTCGTTTTGCTGAAAGATTTAGCTGGCCACACACGGGGAGGTTTCTCCGCGGTCTTCATCCGTCGCGGACAAACCCGCGATCAAAGTCTGCGGCTGATCAAAACTGCAAATACCCACTAACATACAACGAAAGTTGACAGACAAATCACGTTGGATAAATCGGTCACAGATAAAACTGCGTGTTAATGGATGAAAACTGCTAGTTTATCCGCGGATTTGATCGAAACTGTGGACTTTCGTCTTGTTGAAAGTTTTCTCAGTTGTCCTGCAGACTTGAATGGAGTTGCACAAAACGAAATATGTTTAAACGTCATAATAAAATACGTAATTTGTGTTGTGCTATGATTGGTATACACATAATTGCCCAAAATAATACACGTAGAAATCGCAAAAAGTGGGCCAAAAATTATTTAATTGCAAAGGACCGTCTGAGTAATATACAATTATTGAAAGAATTAAGGGATAATGAACCTGATGATTTCAAAAATTATTTAAGAATGGACACGAAAACATATGATGAACTATTAACTTTGATAAAAACTAATCTGACAAAGCAAAACACTGTAATGAGGGAAGCTATTTCGCCAGAGCAACGTACACTGCGTTTCTTGGCAACAGGAAGGGCTTATGAAGATTTAAAATATTCAGTGGGAATCGCAGCCCAAACGTTGGGATACCTAATTCCAGAAACGTGTGAAGCGATATTTAATGTATTGAAAGAAGACTATATGAGGGTATGTGAATAACGGTTTTATTATAACTTATTATTACTATTTAAACAAATTACGAAACTATAATGACACAACACATGAAACTATGTAACTGTAAATTATAACGAACTATCCATGAAAAGTGTATTTATGTTGTATCTCTCGCAACATCATCATGCTGCACGGGAGATACAGTCAAAGTAGTAGCACAATTTTGTTCAAGCCCGGTTTGGTACCATGAAGGATGGTATATGTTAGTTTCAATAACATCTGTGGATTTTGTAATTTCATTGAATATGCCTTTTACTAAAATTGTATTGATTAACGCTTCAGCCAAAATTTGTTGCATTGGATTCATTTTTTTCATCTTGGCTGCCACATTTATACCTAGGGCATCGTATTCTTCTATAGGGTCCTTCTGTTTTAAAACATCAGCGCAAACTGTCATGAATTCTTGTTGTTGTTGTTGAAATACTAGTTTTCTTTTTTTAGCTGAAGTCACATTTTTTTGTCGAGCTTGCAATACTGGTGTTTTAGAACCATTCTGCAAAATTATAATATTAGACTTTAAAAATTGAATTTTATATACAGTTTCCAAAATCTGAAGAAGAATGGAAAGCAATAGCTGCAGATTTCGAAAATCGTTGGAACTTTCCGAATTGTGGAGGTGCTCTTGATGGGAAGCACGTTAGAATTGTTCCCCCTCCCGGCACAGGCGCCCTTTATTACAATTATAAAAATTTTTACAGCGTAGTTCTATTAGCTTTGGTAAATGCCAATTACGAATTTATATATGTTGATGTTGGAAAACAAGGAAGAATGTCTGATAGCAGTGTTTTCGAATGGACATCTCTTCATAAGAATTTACAGGAAAAGAAATTGAATATTCCAACAAATGATGAAACCAGACACAATTTGAATTTCGTACTGTTAGGTGACGCAGCGTTTCCTTTACACGAACATGTTTTAAAGCCATATCCACAAAATAATTTAACACACCACAAAAGAATTTTTAACTATAGATTATCTAGAGCAAGGAACGTGGTAGAAAATGCATTTGGTTTATTGGCTGCACGTTTTAGAGTATTTCATACTAGTTTAGCTGTTCATCCGGAGAAGATAAATACGATAGTACTCGCTGCTTGCGTTTTACATAATTTTTTGAGGAGACACAGTTCAACATATATTACACTTGCAACTGATGCTGGAGAATGGCGGAACTGTAATGATAGTGGACTACATTCTTTAGCATCACAAATACAACGAAACGCAACAACACAATCGAAAACGAACAGGAATAATTACTGTAATTATTTTAACGAGGAAGGAAAATTACCATGGCAAGATACAATGATTAATGCTGGAAGAGCTTAGAGAATTTGTAAAAGAAATTATAAAATATATTACATTATAATACTGTTATCCTGCATTTGTTATTAAACTTATTATAGTTCAATTTTTACAGTTCATTTCACAGTTAATAATAACTTACTTGTGAATTGCTTTCTTCTTCTTCTTTTTCTTCTTGCAATTCATGAGTCTCGTTTATATCGAGTGGGTCTACATTTTGGCTTAAACAATCAAGTATTTCGGAAAATTCTTCGCTTTCACTGCTCTGTACTGGCATTTCTAGATTCTTTGTAAATAATAATAAATCGAAATACCATAACTGTGGTACGTAAATATCGTCGGTACCACTACCCGAGCGTTTGGAATTTTCAACTTTTTTGAGTTCCTTCCGGAAACAGCCCCTCAGGTTCTGTATTTTTTTCTTTGCAAATTGTTTGTCGGCTTCCGGATATGTAATTTTGCAAAATGCAACCAGAGCGTCGTAACCTCTATCGTTTAAATTTTTATTTAAATAAACCTTTTTGTCCGTTGTTTTCCACAACGCAGGATGTTGTTCAAAAATTTCTATAAATTTCGTAATGAATGCTCTACTCATGAAACGTGTGTCGATATCGTTAGAAGACATTTTAGTTTTTTTGAATGTCGACCTGTCGGTTTTATCTGCACACAAAAACTGCACGTTAATGTTTAACAACTGTTTTGTCACGCGGTTGAAGTTTGTCACGAGAACTGTGCGGTATAAATCGTTCATAGACATGCACCACTAACATGCAGTTAAATCCGCAGACTTGAAACGCGACGGATGAAGACCGCGGGGAAACCTCCCCGTGTGTGGATAATAGTAAGATTTTTCAGTTTTTTCAATTTCGACCTGTCGGTTTTATCTGCAGACAAAAACTGCACGTTAATGTTGAACAACTGTTTTGTCACACGGTTGAAGTTTGTCACGAGAACTGTGACGGTATAAATCGTTCATAGACATTCACCACTAACATACAGTTATGTCCGCCGATTTGAAACGCGACGGATGAAAACCGCCGGGAAATCTCTCCGTGTATGGCCAGCTAATGGTTGACCGTCTGAGATGCCTACGCTATTTCTTTGGAGTTCGTCGGCCAGATCGCTCTATCCCACTCGATCTCGATGTGTTTTGTTCGGTCTCTTCGTCGCGCGGTGCGACAACGTATGTGCCTACTGTAGACAATAACCAATATACGTGTACCCCGTCTTTAAAAGTGTGCCCAAATAGGCGACTCGCGACAAATCGTCACAGCGACGGACTGCATCGCTCGAGACCGCCTGCTAGGAATATTCTTTCAACCAGGCAATAGTACCTCTGTCGAAGACGAATTGAACAATGTGATATACGATAATATTTGATTTCACGTGAGATCTACGGTTTATCAATATTTCACGATTTGTAATGTAACAAAATATCGTATATTGTATCAATTTGTCTCACAAAGAGCTTCAATATTATGAATAAAATAATATAGCATTGCATTTAATGAAATTGACTTGACCCTATGTTATTCCGGTTCTGTCCGAATATTTTGGGGATTCACTATATATAGTGTACGGGTAGAAGTAAAAAATGTAATTTTTGTGGTACTGTTTCAGATGTATAAGGCGATGAAGCGCCTAGCGTACAGGCGCCCGGGCAGAGGCCGGGGAGGATGGGGCGGAGAAAGAAGAGGCTGGGATGGATGGGAGCAAGGAGGAAGAGGCCGGGGAGGATGGGACGAAGGAAGAAGAGGCTGGGATGGATGGGAGCAAGGAGGAAGAGGCCGGGGAGGATGGGACGAAGGAACAAGAGGCTGGGGTGGATGGGAGCAAGGAGGAAGAGGCCGGGGAGGATGGGGCGAAGGAAGAAGAGGCTGGGGTGGATGGGAGCAAGGAGGAAGAGGCCGGGGAGGATGGGGCGAAGGAAGAAGAGGCTGGGGTGAAAGAGGCCGGGGTGGTGGAAATGTAAATATATATTTGGGTAACCAAATTTAAAAATAAAAAACCTGTTTAATCCTTATATCCTGAGTTTTATTTATTGTTAACATAATTAGTGTTAATAGCTGTAAACGACTCTAATAGTCTAGAAATAGAAATTGTTTTTAAAAAAAATAGACGGGTCCACAAAAATGTACAGGGAACACGTTTCCTACGAAAAAAAAAGTTATTGGCCAGGCGAAGGCAATGATTGGCCGATCGTTTGGCAGTTATTGGCCACTGTTTCATAACTTATATTTAACATATATCCTACCTAATTATGAAATAATGTAAATGTAAAAAAATGAATTGATTCGGTTAGAAACATAAGATTCAAATTATTAAATAAAAATGGGTATATTTTATATGGGTAATGTAATACAGTAAAGTCTCCCTATGGGCTCGCTGGTCGGGACCGGCGATGAGCCCTCATGGAGACCCGAGTCCTAATTCCGAGTGTTCGTTTCTCGCTTCTTTCTGGTCGAAGGGGGAGCGAGATGGAATGCTTTGCGTGCGCGGCAGGCGTGCGCGACGGGTGCGAGCGCTCAGATGGAATCGTGACTGCTCGACGCATGCGGGCGACGGTCAGATAGCCAGGCACGACACGAGTCTTTTTTGGGCCCTAGGCGAACTTGCCAAATTCCGCCATTTATTATAATATATTTATTTGAGTTTATTGATGACCTTACTCTGAATTTTTATTCGTAGTATTAAACCACTTATAGTACAACTTGTAATATTTAATTTTAAAGTTTATTTTAAACAATACCAGCAATGAAAATACCATTTTGCACCTATTGTCGACTTTCCGCCCAGAGCGCAAAAAAGACTTGAGCCGGGCCTGCGTCAAGATTTAGCGACCATCGCGCACGCCCGCCGCGCATGCAAAGGACGGAGTATCAGGCCTCCGAAAGACGGAGCGAGACAAAACATCAACGCGTCGTCTGTCTCGTACCGTCCTCGCTCGCTTTCAGCGCCTTTCGCTCGCTCTCGTTCCATCTCGCTCTCGCCTTCGCCGGACAAGAGTGAGACAGAAGTGGTGGGGATAGGTGACAAGCCCTCATCGTGTGCACAAAACCGAGCCCATAGAGAGACTTTACTGTAGTATTAAATTTAAAATATATAATCTATAGTACCTTTTCTATATTAGCTAGTATTGCACCTTCTTTTAACCCGACACAGGTCACGGGCCAAATGTCACGTAAGAGGTCGCACACGGAGGTTCCCTCTGGGTTTCAATTTGAGCAATAATACATACATTAACGCAGATCTTTAGTTTAAAATGTTCAAAATCACAGTTTTGGATATTGAGATTAATATTTCATTATATATTTTCTAATAAATATTTATAAATTGTTGAACTAAAAATACGTTTTTAATCTTATACATATCGCAGAAGAATGTTGCGAAATAATCCTGCCATTCTCTTATTATTTAATGATATGTACGACACCCTGTGTTAACAGCGTTTTACGTTGTATTAATAGCATTCTCTTTTAAAACATAACCTTTTAAAATCACAACAAAGATGCGGCCAAAGTTCTGGCGAATGGCGGCCAACAACTATTTCACTGTTGCTACGACTGTTAGTTACCCGTTGGCCTCGTGGTCAATGACTGTCCTAAGACATTCTTACATTACAGTTCTTGGCCACCTATAATTTTTGCAATGATGTATAATATTAATGAATAAATAATCCCTTTTTATAAAGTTTAAAGCTTTATTTGTCTATACGTATAAGTAATATGAGCGAGTCACATATATATATATATATATATCTTACATACATTAACTTATCTAAGAATTGCCTGATGTAACCGTATGGCTATTCAATTCAATCATATAGTTTTCAAGCATCCATTTCAACTTGTCTATTTTTTACACGTAGTATAACAATGAGTAGCGAAATAGTGGTTGCATTCGACGTATGAAAGTACAAAGTACCTGAATATGTTCATTATAAAAGGCATACTGTACATTATTTCTTAATATTCATCTTTTTTTAAAAAAACTTTCTTGGTAAAATTACGCCGGCGTGGATCGACTCGCGTGATTCTACGTTTCGCGAGTACAAGTGCCATTGCAGGCACATGTGACCACTGACAGAATCAGTGGTACCGCACTTTACAATGCGGTGCGACACATGACCGATAAAATCTATTATTTCCTTTGTCACTCTTTTGGTAAACTTATGCTTGCGTGGATCGACTCGCGTGATTCTACGTTTCGCGAGTACAAGTGACATTGCAGGCACATGTGACCACTGACAGAATCAGTGGTACCGCACTTTACAGCGTGGTGCGACGACGAGAATAGTCCCTCTCTTCAAATTTAGTCATACAGTAAAGTCTCCCTATGGGCTCGCTGGTCGGGACCGGCGATGAGCCCTCATGGAGACCCGAGTCCTAATTCCGAGTGTTCGTTTCTCGCTTCTTTCTGGTCGAAGGGGGAGCGAGATGGAATGCTTTGCGTGCGCGGCAGGCGTGCGCGACGGGTGCGAGCGCTCAGATGGAATCGTGACTGCTCGACGCATGCGGGCGACGGTCAGATAGCCAGGCACGGCACGAGTCTTTTTTGGGCCCTAGGCGAACTTGCCAAATTCCGCCATTTATTATAATATATTTATTTGAGTTTATTGATGACCTTACTCTGAATTTTTATTCGTAGTATTAAACCACTTATAGTACAACTTGTAATATTTAATTTTAAAGTTTATTTTGAACAATACCAGCAATGAAAATACCATTTTGCACCTATTGTCGACTTTCCGCCCAGGGCGCAAAAAAGACTTGAGCCGGGCCTGCGTCAAGATTTAGCGACCATCGCGCACGCCCGCCGCGCATGCAAAGGACGGAGTATCAGGCCTCCGAAAGACGGAGCGAGACAAAACATCAACGCGTCGTCTGTCTCGTACCGTCCTCGCTCGCTTTCAGCGCCTTTCGCTCGCTCTCGTTCCATCTCGCTCTCGCCTTCGCCGGACAAGAGTGAGACAGAAGTGGTGGGGATAGGTGACAAGCCCTCATCGTGTGCACAAAACCGAGCCCATAGAGAGACTTTACTGTACTTATGTCGCAAGGGCATAACGTAATCCTGGGTTTCGTTTCTTTTTATAGTCCACATTTTACATTTTATTTGTGAAACCGGCCAATAATATAATCGCGTCCCTTCGGAAACAATAAAAACTTTTAAAACTGAAGATGGGCAGGGTTTCTCAAACAGATTATCGGCAACTACTTTCCGTTTGTGACCTATTACATTGTACACCTGTTACGTCGGTATTTGTACTATATTTAGAATGCGAATGATCGTTCCATCCTTCAACATGAAACAATTATTTCGATTGTCATCGCAATGTATATAATACCCATCACTTTCCAATTTTTTGTACTGCGTCACAGTTTCGTTTGAGAAAATGGGCAATAGTGGTCCATTGCGATGGGAACGTTTACAAATATATTTTCCCAGTATTGCTGTTGATTTTAGAACCGATCCCCGCTGCAGTTCTCCATAACGTCTTGCCAATTGCTGCAATGGTTTATCCGATTTTCTTATTAATTTCTTCAAACTACCTAAAAAGTTTTCAAAAGGAAATGCGCTAAAATTGTCCAACATTCCAAATTTTCGAACGTCATTGCACAAATGGAGTAAGTTGTGGACATTGTGAGAAATATATTGTTTCCCATACAATACCTCGAAATGTTCAACAAAGTATTCTAATAATTCTTCAGCATATTTAATATTCTCTTCACTATTAATTAATATAGGGCTAACTAACACACTGACAGCCACGTGCAGTGTTAAAAAATGTTCGTATATATTTTTCTTCAGTACACGCTTGAGTACAATAGGACCTGTGTACAGTAGAAATTGGCGAAATTCCGTAGCTTTCCAGTAATTGAGGTCCGTCAAACTTCTCGGTTTTCGCGAAAACTCACGCGGTACAGAAATTCCAGCCAATATTAAATGTTCCGATATCAAGTTCTTAGCTTGTCCACCAATCCTTACGCTTAACGGTCCCTTAATCCACAATAGCAAGAGCTTCTTCATAACTCCCAGACAAATTAAATGCATATAGTCTAGGGGCACATTTGATACTAACCCAATATTTGGCACTTTTAACAAGCCACTTGTACCTTTATGGTAATCTTCGTCGGTTTGCCGTAGAAAATCGTCGTCTGTCCTCAGTGTATCAGGCACTTCGTTGTAAGGGAAACACGTAGTTCTGTTAACTGATTTCCCAACAATTGTGCATTTCGAACAGCTCGAAAAGCCTGTATGGCCTTTTGTATATAATACAAACGATTTTGCTGGGGCATCACAGATAATTTTTGTTAACCTAATAGAAAATTTATTAGTATCATATATAAATCCATTGTTTATGAAATATGTTATTTCATCAATGAATTTGTCCAACAGCTCGTTGGATGATTCTGGTTTCTTATACCCATAATAGATTCCAACAATCTGTATTCGTTTCAAAATTGTATCCGCTACTAATATGGGCCAGAAACTGTTGGAGGAGGACCGTGACAACGGCAAGCCATCAATATTTAAACACAGATCTATATATTGTACGCTAATATTTGCCTCAACGTACATTTGAGCATAACATTTTAGCATCTGTTCTACACCAAGATGTAAGTAATCTCCCCCTTGTATTTTGGTACAATTACTTGTACGGGGAGTATGTAACAATGTCCTGGCATCTTTCGGTAATAAGCATTTGGGCACGTACGATAAAAAAATGCTCAACAGTTCGTTGATGGCTTTATGCGTAATATTATTTCGTAGTGCCCAGTTGGACAAATTCTGTCTTAATGTCGCAGAGCTCTCCGGTTCATTGTAATCAACAATATCATTCGCTGATTCATCATCGGATGTGTCAGAATCCAGTATGCAATGATAGTAGTCATTATTATCATCAAATAATGAATGACTGTCTTCTTCTTCATCACTTTCACAAATATCATTGTTGTGTATATTCCTCAAATGGTCATTGTCGGTGCACGGTACTTGATCGCAAGACTCGTACACTTCCTGCGAACTATTTACTTCAGAATTTTTATATTCTAAGTACCGCGAAGAGGTAGGAAGCTCGTCAATTGCCAATTCCGCATCAGATTGATTTCCTTGGCTTTCAATATCCTTCAAATATTCCTGAATTCTCCTCCTTTGATGTCTATCAGAACATAGACTATAGTTTTTCTTATACGTTTGTTGTCCGCCATAATAACCTGAACATATTTCATATACAAATGAGAAGTTAATTATAACAATTTGTTAAAAACTATATGGCTGTACTACGGTATGACCCAACCAACGGAATGAACTGAAATTTTGAGGGGTTGGGCGGAAGGGGGAGAGAACCTCTAATATAACATTTCAGCTGCGGGTATTTGTTAGTTTCTGAGATATTAATAAAAAACCTACGCAAAATACATTGAAATTTACCTATACAGACGTTACTAACACAACCATCTTCTCGTCGCCGTCGATTGTTTCGCAGTCGACGACAGGTATAATGTAATAGGGATACGGTAACATAAACTGGACGCAAGCCAAGTGTATAAATAAATGTATGTCAATCAAAACGTGTCGATCATTTCCAAAATCTGTCAGATTTACTTTTCAGTTAGGTTTTGCGTACGAACTCGTACATTCTTGCTATTGACTTATTCCGAGACAACGCATTCGACTTTCCAATAGGGGTGTGCAGATCGTCCCGAGGCTCGGGTTCCCGGCCCTCGGGACGGTTCGGAAAAGTTTCGGGCAGGATCGGGCGGGTCTCGATTGCTCGAGATCCCGAGACTCGTTTCGGGCTACAAGCATGACCGCCGTGAGCGGCCAATTTGATTTCAGGTCGGCTCGGCAAAACTCGGACGCGATCGGCTCGAAAGCCAGCTATTGGCGGCTATGCTTGTAGCCCGAATCGAATCTCGGGATCTCGAGCAATACGAAAGTATCAGGATCCCGCCCGATCTCGCCCGAAAGTTTCCGGCTCGCCCCGGGCCCGAAAAAATCGGCTACCCGCACACCCCTGCAGTTTCCAATGTCTCTCGGGTATTAGTATTGGTTTGTGTTAGATAGGGGGGGGGGGGCCGCTTGCGGGCGCGTAAAGCATGGTACCGAACCGATGTGACTTTGGGAATACTCTAGTATTACTATGCTATAGTATTGTGAATAAAAACTGATGCAGTTACACGCATCGCGCGATCAAGTCAATATCGTATCGTCGAGTGTGAAACGAAGAAAATGGTTGTGTTAGTAACGTCTATATACAGTGACTTTTTAAAATGTTCTGACACTTTTTAAAATCGCAAAACTTTTTTAAAATTAATATAAACGACTTGATTTTTTTTTGAGAAGCTAGAAGGATTAGTTTGCTACGTGACATGTTTTGTTGTTTTGGAAAAAATTGCAATTGATCGGAATAACGAAGAAAATAGTGAAGGTCGTTTTTTAAACTTTTTTTGTGATCCTGCAATGAAAATCCAAAAAACCCGTTTGTAGATTTTGGTAAGTTGTGTGCATGCTGAAAATTTCATCTAAATCGGGTAACGCTGGTTTGAGCTACAAACGTTTAAAAATCGCAGAATAAGGTTAAAATTCGCGGAAATTCCCGAAATCAGCGATTTTCGACCTTATTCTGCGATCTTTAACCGTCCGGCGGGCGCGCTCTTCTTCATAACGGGGCGGGCGCGTCGTGTACAAAGTACACCGTGAAAGAATAAGACTTATTATTATAAAATAATCATTATGCGGTGAAAGTTTATGATATTTGAAAGCTTATTAATGATTTATTTGAATAATAATTGTTCCAAAGTGTCGTATAAAAATCGAATAATGAAAAGAAAAGTTATTCACCTTTTCAGACTGACGAATTCTCGTGTACTTTGTACACGAACGCGCCCGCCGGAAGGTTAAACGTTTGTAACTCAGAGCAGTGTTACCCGGTTTTGATGAAATTTTCAGCATGTACACAACTTACCAAAATCTACAAACCGGTTTTTTGGATTTTCATTGCAGGATCACAAAAAAAGTTTAAAAAACGATCTTCACTATTTTCTTCGTTATTCCGATCAATTGCAATTTTTTCCAAAACGATAAAACATGTCACGTAGCAAACTAATCCTTCTAGCTTCTAAAAAAAAGTCAAGTCGTTTGGATTAAATTTTAAAAAATTATGCGATTTTAAAAAGTGTCCGAATATTTTCAAAAGTCACTGTAGGTAGATTTCAATGTATTATGCCGAAAGTTTTTTATTAATATCTCGGAAAGTAAAAAATACCCGCAGCTGAAATTTTATATTAGAGGTTCTTTCCCCTCCCGCCCAAACCCTCAAAATTTCATTTCATTCCGTTGGTTGGGTCATACCGTAGTATATACAACTATATACTTGAAATGATCTATCAGCAGTGGTACTTACCAGATGTTAAAACGCAAATTAGTTGTATTTTTCTGCGAGACAATGTAATTGGCAATTGTGGACAATGCACGTCCGGAATTGAAACGTGGTCCGCGCCGTGATACCACGATTTTTAAATATATATAACAAAACACTAATACGAAGTATAAAAAGGATAAAAAAAAGTAAGTATAATATAATGTAAAAAAGAAACTAACTCGAACTACAAGCGCTGTTCAAAATCAGAAATGCTTGTTCCTTCAGAGTTTACTTCGATTTAATGAGCGATCGCACGCAGGGTTGGCCGAAGGCAGGGACGACAGGGTTGACACGATCTCTTCGCGTTGAGATAACATGATGTCACATAGACCTAAGTATGTACATATACACTGTATACACTCGAAAGCGTATCTCCACTCACTTGGAGACACTCCTAGTGAAAATTTGGCAACGCAGCGGAATTTCTTCCACGCTCGAAGCGCGTGACGAGGCTGGTCGCAGGCCGCCAGCATCCCAGCGTGGGCCCTTCGGAAACTCAGTGTTTATGATACCCGCAATTGCCAGTGAGACCGTAAAATCTTTAGCCGGTTAAAGAAACGCATTTCGAGTATTGGGAGAAGGGAATTGACAGAAATATTACGACGGAAGTACGCGTCTCGTTGGTTGAAATTCTTTTTCCAACGAAAGGTCGTGTTTAATAGCTTCGGCGAAAAAAATACAAGACACGTACAATTCAGCGGAGGTCCTTAAGAAATAATCCTGGCAAGTCATTTAACTTTGCTAGGATCGGTTCGAAACGTTTTATTACTTTATTGGTAATAGCACAGGTATATCCGCGTAGGTCCTACGCCGTAGGGGCGAAAGACGATTAAAGGGTCCCACAGACTAACGCGATATATCGGGAACCGCAGCGGAAAAGTTCCAGGTTGGCCTGGGGGAACCTTTAACCTGCAGTTAAATCCGCGCGGACAAGGTGACGCGGAAAGTAACAAGACAATTAGAGGACAACCCAATTATAAAAGCGAAAATGTGAGATTGGTGTGAGTCATGTACTAATGGATAGGGGTGTGCGGTTACCCGATTTTTCGGGCTCGGGACGGGCCGGCAACTTTCGGGCGGGATCGGGCGGGGTCCCGATACTTTCGTATTGCTCGAGATCCCGAAAGTTTCGGGACCCCGAGACTCGATTCGGGCTACAAGCATAGCCGCCAGAAGCGGACAAATTGATTTCAGGTCGGCTCGGCAAAACTCGGACGCGATCGGACGATATCGTTACCACTAATAGATTAAAATTATTACCTGAGAACATAGAAAAATTATGTTTCTTACACGTTAATTTGAAATAATAAAATATTCGCCTCCTGTATATTGTTGTTATTATGAAATATCCAGGAAATATTCCTTTTCGAATGCTTATAGTTCGTACGTTTTCTATTTTAAATCTGAACCTATCCGGAAAAAGATAATACCCTATATATTCCCTTTACATAAAGTACTAAGTGTGAAGTATATTTTATTCAGACTTTAAATTATTGTCGATATAAAAATATTCTTCTTCCCAAGTTCTGAACATGGTATTTATTTAAGTACGTATATGGACGTATTCAGTATTCAAAGACCATTTGGTAGCAATGAAAATACATATATATGTAAATAAATAATAAGATACAAATTATGATTCAACAGGAGACAGAAAGGTAAAAACTTATCACTCTGGTATCGATATAAATGATATACATAATTCTTTCCGTCTCGGTCCCCTCGTAGTAGCTGGCTTTCGAGCCGATCGCGTCCGAGTTTTGCCAAGCCGACCTGAAATCAAATTGCCCGCTCATGGCGGTGATGCTTGTAGCCCGAATCGAGTCTCGGGATCCCGAAACCGTCGGGATCTCGAGTAATACGAAAGTATCGGGACCCCGCCCGATCCCGCCCGAAATTTTCCGACCCGTCCCGAGGGCCGAGAATCCGAGCCGCGGGACGATCCGCACATTCCTACTAATGGAAATACCAAGCCTGTGCATAAGTTCAAATTAAGCACAAAATGTTGACATTTTGTCTTTTGCGCTTCATCTTGATAAAACAGCCATTTGAAAATGATCAAATTATTCTGGAAATTATAGTGTTCCCTTAATTTTTACCAGCAGTGTATTTTTTTCCGTTTGCAGTTTATTTTGTGGGATTTAGTTGATTCTTCAATTATTTCAATCTAGCAGGATCGGCCTTCCGGAATAATTTTGTTTCCGGTTAAAAAATGGTTTTTACAATAATGAAAATTATTACCAAAGTTTTATTTTGCAAATTTATGCTGAAGGCCGCCAAGAGTGAGTTAGTAAAATTCTTCTGCAGGTATAACTGACACCCTTGTGATAGGTACGTGAGCTGTCGTTATTGTTTCTACCGTTGTTAGACCTGATTGATGAAATAGAGGGTGTGAGTAGTACGGTCAACCGACCGTAATATTGGAGAGCACGGCACGCTTACCTGAAACGGGGCGCGCCGCTGTCCTTAACAGCTTCCTAAGTTCCTACGACGTTCAATATGTAAATTACCAACAAGAAATAGGCTTATTTTATACAAAATTCTTCACCGAATGTGGTAATATTTTTTCGGATTTTTAAAATCGCGACCTTCAGCCTAAATTCGTTACATCAATCTTTCTTTATAATTGTCATTATTGTAAAAACGATTTTTTAACCGGAAACAAACTTATTCTTTATTTCGCCACTCTTCATTTTTGTCTTATTTTCGCCTGTAGAATCACCCCCTAGAATATCCTTGATTATCAGTAAAGTAATACCCTGTATAGGTATGTATTAATACGTATGCCCAAAGTTTCATAACTTCTTTAATTTTCGATATCTTGCCTTGTGTAAGACAATTCGACGCTGTGCGGAGTAGGCTGGTCGTTGCATCGTGGGTCTGTTTTGTGTTTATTTACGGTGGAACGGCTACGGCGATGAGTGCAAGCGGCCGTTCCAATGTGCGGCTGGCGACGGTCCCACTAGTGCAAGGGAGAAACAGATGCATACTTCTCCCTTGCACTAGTGGGACCGTCGCCAGACGTTGTCGGCGGCCGCGCATTGGAACGGCAGCTTGGCGATGACCCCGATGCAAGGACGCCTTTGCCGATCATAAAGTGTTTCAAGGGTCGAGGGGTGTGGAAAACCCAACTGGGCCCGTGACTTCGGCACGCGGACGGTCCCTGCAGAGTTTTCCAAACGAAGGGACGTTTGCAGTAGAAATGCAAATTTCACGTAATTTCAAAGTGTAATTGTGTAATAGATTACACATTATTTTTTGTAATCGTAAATTTAGGTAGTTGACAAAAATGTCGTGAACTACCTAAATTTACGATTACAAAAAATAATGTGTAATCAATTACACAATTACATTTTAAACTGTGGTCCGTACGTGCGAGAGAGTCCGACCGTCAGCGTTCTTTTAATTCGATTCAATCTCAAAAACCATACAATCGCCTGTTGCTTTATATGATACTCGTCCGTGTGCGATATTATGTTCTTCTGATCGTATTGAAAGAACGCCGACGGTGTGACTCTCCCGCT